>CH001890.1:14102-31609 GCA_000149265.1 Ciona savignyi
TTGGGGCCAAACAAAATTCAAGCGAAAAACGCTATGGGTTTTTAAAACGAAAATAAAACGATTTTTTAGAAGACAAATTTTTATTTTTTGGAAAAAAAAAGGGGATAGTTAATTCCATATTTAAAACCACCTCGAATAAGGCCCCCCCTCAACCCCTCCCCCTTTATTTTATATTATTCAGGATTAAAGGCCAAACTTTAGGGATTTTATTTCTGGCATCCCTCCAAAGTAAAATTGGAATTTCTGGTAAAAAAAAAAAAAAAAAAAAAAAAAAAAAAAAAAAAAAGATTGAAATTATCGTTTTTTAGATGTAAAATTCGTGTTTCAGTCGCCAAATACAAAAAAAAAAGATCAGACCCCCTATACGCTATAGAGCAAGGCAAGATATTCTGCCAAATAACTATAGTCTGTAGTTTGTAGCTTGTAAAAATTACTGTTTTTTGTGCCACCTTGTGGATTTATCCTTCCCAAGCAAGACGACCACCACAGGTACTTTGAGTATTGCCACCCTACTTTAGCCCTGTAACGTACTTAGCTTTACCTTTCTTTTTCACTCGCAATTTTTTTCATCCCAATTTTTGTCTTTTTTTCTTTTTTTCACGCCATCTAGTGGATAGCACTATTTGGTGGAAATTTTTTCTCTCGCCCCAGTGTTGCCATTTTTTCCCACTTTTTTCTTTTTCGCCAGTCCCCTGTTTTTTCCAGTTTTTTGTCTTTTTTTCCTGATAAGGCAACACTTTTTGAAGGGAATTTTCCCTATTTTGGTAATAGGACTTGTCTTGTATACCAAATATTGCAAATTGCATTAATACCCAAATATTCACATAATTACCTGTTGAGGGGTATTAAAAACAATTGGGTTTCCTGCGACACAAAGTATATCACACCGGTAATAAAAACATACTAGCGAAACATAACATAAATAACAAAAACAACAAAAAAATGGTGCCAATGCAAGAACTAGAAGCAGACTCACCCAGATCTTTAATATTTCAACTGACTGGTATGGTAGAGCATATGTCCGTATCATCTTTTATGGAGCTCTTCTCAGAAGGTGCACCGCTTGCGGATATAGCCGACATGATAGACGGGGTCATAATGGAGAATTTTAAAGATTGTCAATTTCTAATCACCCTGAAACAACAAAATGAAAGCAATGAAATCCCTAACCTGAATGAAATCGTCCACTACTTTCAAGTGAATGAAATAACATTCACCACGGAAAGCGGTCATGCAATGCGGATCCACGCAATGCTACCAAAAAACAAACTAGAAATTGTCACGCTACACCCCGTACCATGTGACATTCCAGAAAAGGACCTTCTCACCATAATTAGAGATTATAAATGGGGAGAACCTAAAATTGTACAATATGGGACCCACAGAAACTTCCCAAATATCAAAAACGGATGGGTAAACATCTCTCTGGACAACCTGAAATTGAATAATATTCCACCAGTGATCAAAATTGCAAGGCGCCATGTCACGGTCACCAGACCAGGGGAGGCAAACTTACCCCTCTGCAGATACTGTAAATGCAGAGGGCACGAGCAGCAAAAATGCCCGCAAAAGGGTTTCTGCCATGCATGCAAAAATCATGGCCACACAACCCGGGCATGCAGAGCGAACCAACAGCGACCACCCCGAACCACCTTTCGCTCAACAAACAACACCGCGGAACTCAAAAGAAAAATGCAAGAAACCATGCAAAACAAAGAACAAAACATAATGCCATTTCACGAAATAGAAGAAAACAGCAACCCATGGAAAGTAATCAATAAACAACAGGAGATAAGACAAAAGAGCTCCCCTTCACCAACAACAACCAAAAACAGATTTGAGATACTAAACGAAATGGAAAATGAAGAACAATACCAAGCATGAACCTCAAACAAACATGACCATCAACTTGACGCCACTCAATCCATCAGACTACCCACAATTGAATGCACTCGACAACTCCTCTCCAAAAAAACAACGAGCGAGAAAAACCAGATTTCGAAAAGCAAAAAGAAACCCAAAATATAACCCACAACAAAGTACAAGCGACACCTCATCAGACAATGACCTTCTACCGCCAAAAACCGCAAAACAACCAAGTCAACAAGACCCGGAATCGCTGAACACAACCATACAAATAATCGAAGAAGCACACCAACAACACGTAATCGGACGAATTGATTCACACCACGAGTCAGTTTATGGTACACCGGAGTATGCAACCTCTACCCCTACCAAACCAAGAAAATCAGTCATAGAAATGACAAAACTTTTTGCGACCAAACCCTCACCGAAGCGACCCAGGAAGATATCGTCATCGGACCATTCGGACACCTAATAAAAACTCAAAACATACAAACACGTGCTAAGCACAAACACCGACAAACCTACACAATCACTACCCCTTAATGTAATATGGAATAGATGGAGGTCCTTACAATTGGAACCATAAATACCAACGGTTTCGGATCTAAAATCCAATCTATATTGTATTACATGAAAATAAATAAAATAGACATACTTTGCGTTCAGGAAACCCACACCATTGATAACATTGTAATAGACAGAATTAAAGCGCAAAACGAAATCGAAATACTCACAAATGCCGAACATACCGCGAATCGCGCGTATCGGCAAGGAACGGCGATCGTAATTAATAAACGGGTAAAAAAAAACTATAAAATAACGCAAGAAGTAATCGAAAATAACACGGTTCAAAAGGTAAACTTAACTAACGATAATAGTAAAATAACGATATACAACGTATACCTTAAATCAGGCTCTAAACACGCGGCAATACGTGAAAAAACGATAAACGACATCAAGAAAAACCTCTCCCCGAACGACGAAATATTACGTTTAATAATGGGCGACTTCAACATGGTAATGGAAAAGAGAGACGTAGAAAACGGTTTTAATGAAACTATAAAAAGAGATAGGGAAGCGCTAAACAATTTAATTACCGAATTTAACCTTTATGACGTATTTAGGAAACTCCACGGTGAAAAAATAGAATATACGCGAAAAACCACAAATTCCGCATCGCGAATAGACCGAATATACGTAAATACTCAAGCACTGCATAAAACGAAAGCGATTAAACATAAAGACAATAACTTCACGGATCACAACAACTGCCCCATAATAACCATCAACGCTTGGAGTAACAATCAATGGGGAAAACCAATATATAAAATAAATAACGCGATACTTGACCATAACGACGTAATAGAGCATCTCATAGTTAAATGGGAACTATGGAAAAAGCAAAAGAACAAGTATAAAAACGTGTTAAATTGGTGGGAAAACGGAAAAAAAATGATAACAAACGAAACTCGATACCTATCAATAGAGATAAACCACGCGGAACGCTATAGATATGAAAATAGTCTAAAGAGACTAGACCAGCTGAAAATGACCCAAACAACGGAAAAGATAATTAATGAAATAGAGCAGATAAAACGCAATGTTCAATCATACGAAGATAAAAAGCATCAAGGAGCGCTCACTCGTGCTAAGATAAAACCAATAGAAAACGAAGAATCGCCCTCGAAATCATTCTTTAATATCGAAAAACGCAACCAAAATCGCGACCGAATTTACCAAGTAAAACAGTCGAACGGAGACCTTACCACAACGCCAGACGACACAATTAACGCTGTCCATCAATTCTATTGCAATCTCTGGTCCATGCGAAGACCCCAAAATAAACTATTCGGAATACCTTAAAGACATAACGCCTATAGAAATTAACGAGAATGATCACCGTAAACTAACGCAACCAATAACCACGGAAGAAATAAAAGCGGTAATAGATAAAATGAATAATGATAGCTCGCCGGGTAGCGACGGAATTACGTTAAAAGTGTATAAAAAATTATGGCAATATATGAAATATGATTTGGAAGAACTATTTAATAATATATTAATAAAAAAAATAATGTCAAATACAATGAGAACCGCCATAATAAAATTAATCTATAAACGCAAAGGAGATAAATCGGAAATAAAAAATTGGCGTCCCATATCCTTATTAAATACGGACTATAAAATACTCAGCGGAATAATAACTAAAAGATGCGAAGGAATTATGAACGAAATAATTAGTATAAATCAAAAATGCGGACTAAAAGGTAGAACGCTAGACCACGCGCTATATAACGTAACTGCAATAATAGAATCGGCAAAGAAATTCAACAAGCAAACATCAATAGTAGCAGTAGATTTTGAAAAAGCATTCGACCGCGTAAGTCACGCATTCATTAACGCAATATTGGTAAAACTTAAACTCCCCTCGACGCTCATCACTTGGTTAAAAATCCTATATACAGAGATAAATAGTCAAATTTTAGTAAACGGCGCCCTCACTCGACCAGTAACTATCAAACGCGGAATCCGCCAGGGATGCTCTTGCAGCATGCTCCTTTTTCTACTCGGAGTAGAAACCTTAACAAGAAAAATTAACAAGAATCCAAATATCAAAGGAATAAAACTAGGCCCGACGGAAATCAAGATCGAACAATATGCCGATGACCTCACGCTCTTCTTAGCAAATAAGGAATCTTTAAAAGAAGCATTGAACGAATTAAAAAGATACGAATTAATCTCCGGTCAAAAAATCAACGCTAATAAAACGCAAATAATCTCTAACGACTCTCAACTCATAGAACTTGCGAAAACCAAATTTGGAAATAACATAATTAGCGAGAAGTTAAAAATACTTGGCCTCAACGTAAGCCTCTCCGCCACGTGTACAAGCGATAACTTGGATAAAATAATGCAAGTTATTAAAACCCTATTCTATAAACATAGAGATAGGAACTTAACTTTGAAAGGAAGAGTAATGATAATAAACGCGCTTTTTATCCCGCAAATTTTAAACATAGCAAAATATATAATAATTCCCAAATCAATAATTAAACAAATTAATACCTATATATTCAAATTCATTTGGCACCCAAGCAATATAGAAAAAATATCGAGAAAAACATTAATAGCGCCAACGTGCGACGGAGGACTAAACGTACCCGATATCCAAATTAAAATAGAAGCTGCGCGAGCTACCCGACTTTTCACAATCGTTAACCTAACAGAGATAAAATCACCATGGCATGAATGGATTCGCTATAATCTAGCGTCGACATTAAAATTAATAAACCCAAAGCTCTACACAAACCTACGCCCCAACGCCAGCGAACCGGAAACCATCTACCTACAACTCAAACGAATCGCCAGAATCATGAGCCACCAAAATTACGATTGGCCAACTTCCAAACTTAAACCAATCTACGAGATATTAATAAAGGAAAAATCGACCGCAAAAGAAATTAAGCTCAACAACAAAATTATTTCGTGGCAACAGATAACGCTAAAAAATAAAGGACATAAATTTTTCTTCAATAATATAGATAGGGATTTGAGTTACAAAATCGCGCATAAAGCGTTTTTCTTAGGAGACTGGATAAAAACCCATACCAATAGAATTCATAAAAACGGGCAAATAACGATTACCAATTGTAAATTTTGTAAATTTCCGATGGACAATATTAACCATATTTTAATAGAATGCGCAGTAATAAATATAGTTAAAAAGCGAGTCGAACAAATCCATAACCAGATGTGCAAAGATAAAATAACGCTAAACGAAGAAATAATGCTATATAACAATACAACAAATATTATTGCACTAAAACTCGCTAATTATCTAAAAAACGAAATAATAAAAATGAAAACACTATTGGATATTAAAAATGAATATATATGGAATAACAATAACTTCACGCGTAAAATACTCTGGGTGATTAACACCAAAATCAAAAAATTTCTTCAAAAAGAACGCAATCGAATGGGCGACGAACTTGCGAGAGAACGTTTTAACTTACGAGAAATTCACCAAAAAGAACCCCCTCAACTTTTCTTCTTCTAAACTTCCTACCCCTCTAATATGGCAATACTCTAAGTAACCTCACCTATGGTCTATTGAAATGTTATACTTAAATATGAACTACACTATAAATATACAATATACAATATGCGTAATAACAAAATCCTTATTATCTCTATGAGCGATCCATATCAAAAAAATGGGGGAAATAATTATCAACAACAGTAATTTTGTTCCAAAATATTATAATAAAATGTGTGCTCTCGCAAATGTATTACATTACGCTTTTTATGCAATTCGCCTGGGTACCCAGTTTTAAGTAAAAATTTGAAAAAGTTGTATGTTCTTCTTGTTTTCCTTTGATGTGTACCCATGTATTTTATCGCGAAATTAATATAAAAAAAAAAAAAAAAGATCAAGTGTAGTATCTGTTCTTCTCAGTTTAATACCTGGGACGGAAACGATTCGTTTCCTCTATGTATTAATCGGATTTTTGAACTTGGAGTATGGTGCTGGAGCTTGCTCCACCCTGCTCACGGGTTGTCCTGGTATTGCAGTACCTCCAGGTTCGGCTCACGTTTCCACCATGGTGGAAATCATTAACTAATCATCTGTGCACGTGCTAAAGTAAAGGAGAACACCCTCAGATGATCGAACGTTCCAAGATTTCACTGAACCTTAGCACCCCCCCTATAACCCCAAGAAAATCATTGAAATTTTTTTGGCGCAGTTTTTCACGCTGAACCGACCGCCTGGGAGCAAGGCAATTAACAGGCGCCTTGCTAGACCGCCCGTGGTGATGCTAAGCAATTAACAACGCGGCGGCAAACCCCTGCCGAGTCTGCACTGTCGAAACATTTGAAACACCCCCCCCTCAGAGTCTCGCCGGGTGGGAGTTTTTCGTTTCCGTTTGCCGTACCGGATGCCGTACCGTACTCAGCATGGTGCCAGCACCATGCTGTGCTCACAGGGCAGATTGCTCGACCACAAAACGATTGAAAACCCTGCAAAAAGTTGAAAATTTTTGGAATAAAAAATTTTTTTTTTCGTCCTCTGATCTTCCGGAGGACCCCTCCTCTTCATCGCTTCTCGGCTCTTTTGAGCTAAGATCAAGTGTAGTATCTGTTCTTCTCAGTTTAATACACCTGGGACGGAAACGATTCGTTTCCTCTATGTATTAATCGGATTTTTGAACTTGGAGTATGGTGCTGGAGCTTGCTCCACCCTGCTCACGGGTTGTCCTGGTATTGCAGTACCTCCAGGTTCGGCTCACGTTTCCACCTTGGTGGAAATCATTAACTAATCATCTGTGCACGTGCTAAAGTAAAGGAGAACACCCTCAGATGATCGAACGTTCCAAGATTTCACTGAACCTTAGCACCCCCCCTATAAACCCCAAGAAAATCATTGAAATTTTTTTGGCGCAGTTTTTCACGCTGAACCGACCGCCTGTGGAGCAAGGCAATTAACAGGCGCCTTGCTAGACCGCCCGTGGTGATGCTAAGCAATTAACAACGCGGCGGCAAACCCCTGCCGAGTCTGCACTGTCGAAACATTTGAAACACCCCCCCTGAGATCTCGCCGGGTGGGAGTTTTTCGTTTCCGTTTGCCGTACCGGATGCCGTACCGTACTCAGCATGGTGCCAGCACCATGCTGTGCTCACAGGGCATATTGCTCGACCACAAAACGATTGAAAACCCTGCAAAAAGTTGAAAATTTTTGGAATAAAAAATTTTTTTTTTCGTCCTCTGATCTTCCGGAGGACCCCTCCTCTTCATCGCTTCTCGGCTCTTTTGAGCTAAGATCAAGTGTAGTATCTGTTCTTCTCAGTTTAATATACCTGGGACGGAAACGATTCGTTTCCTCTATGTATTAATCGGATTTTTGAACTTGGAGTATGGTGCTGGAGCTTGCTCCACCCTGCTCACGGGTTGTCCTGGTATTGCAGTACCTCCAGGTTCGGCTCACGTTTCCACCTTGGTGGAAATCATTAACTAATCATCTGTGCACGTGCTAAAGTAAAGGAGAACACCCTCAGATGATCGAACGTTCCAAGATTTCACTGAACCTTAGCACCCCCCCTATAACCCCAAGAAAATCATTGAAATTTTTTTGGCGCAGTTTTTCACGCTGAACCGACCGCCTGTGGAGCAAGGCAATTAACAGGCGCCTTGCTAGACCGCCCGTGGTGATGCTAAGCAATTAACAACGCGGCGGCAAACCCCTGCCGAGTCTGCACTGTCGAAACATTTGAAACACCCCCCCTGAGATCTCGCCGGGTGGGAGTTTTTCGTTTCCGTTTGCCGTACCGGATGCCGTACCGTACTCAGCATGGTGCCAGCACCATGCTGTGCTCACAGGGCATATTGCTCGACCACAAAACGATTGAAAACCCTGCAAAAAGTTGAAAATTTTTGGAATAAAAAATTTTTTTTTTCGTCCTCTGATCTTCCGGAGGACCCCTCCTCTTCATCGCTTCTCGGCTCTTTTGAGTTAGAGTATTGTGTGCCAATTGCTATAGGACAAGGCAGGTTCCTCCGCCTAACACCTATTGCAGCTAGGAAATTTTTGTAAATTACTGTACTGTGATTACTTGGATTTACTCTACGCAAGCAAGCCTACAACACCAGGTACTTAGAGTATTTGCCAACTATTTTTTGACCGCCATCAAGTGCATAGTCTTTGTGTGTGTCTATATTGTATAAACATCTATAAGTCTACTTTTTTTCCGCCATCTAGTGTGTAACCTTTTTTGTCCCATTTTTTTTCAAAGTTTTCAGTGTTTCCGCTTTTTTTTTTCTTTTTTTCACTTGCTTTTTTTTCGTCCCCATTAGCCTTTCTTCGCTTATTGCCAAAAGGGCAACACTTTTTTTAGGGAAATTTCCCTATTTTGAGAATTGGAACTACTCCAATTTTTTTCTCAGCTTTGCTGATATATTTACTGTGTTTCTCTGTATCATAACCTACCTTGTTGAGGGGTACACTCAGTGGGCTTCTTGGACACACAGCAATAACAATCTGCAATAATATAAAATAATTAATAACATAATAACATAATTTATACACAAAATAACACAAAAACACAAACCCAAAATGAGTAGCTGCCAGGAGATAGAAGTTGACCTCCCAAGATCCCTGATCTTCCAGCTCACCGGCATGGTAGAACACATGTCGGTGTCGGCTTTTATGGAGCTTTTTGCTCCTGGTGCTCCGCTCTCGGACATATCGGAAATTGTCGATGGAGTTATCATGGATAACTTCAAAGATATGCAATTTCTCATAACACTAAAGGAACAAAATGAAACAAACGAAATACCAAATTTGGAGGAAATAGTTAACTATTTCCAAAACAATGAAATCAATTTTACCACTGAAAACGGCTCAACAATGAGGATTCACGCGATGCTCCCAAAAAATAAACTGGACATAGTGTCACTCCACCCAGTCCCCTGCGACGTCCCAGAAAGCGAACTAATTGAGATAATTAAAAAGTTCCAATGGGGCGAACCCAAAATAATACAATACGGGACACATCGAAACTTCCCCAACATAAAAAACGGTTGGGTCAATGTTTCGATTGAAGGAGTAAAGGTGCACAACATTCCACCATTAATCAAGATCGCCAAGCGCCGAGTCACTGTGACGAAGCCAGGGGAGGCTAACCTCCCCCTCTGCCGCTATTGCAAATGGCGCGGTCATGAACAGCAACAGTGTCCGCAGAAGGGATTTTGCAAGCATTGCCAGCAACACGGCCACACCACCCGCAATTGCCGAAACAATACAGAAAGACGCCCAAGAACCGTATTTACCTCCAATACAAATACGGCTAACTTGAACAGAAAAAGACACCCGAACCACCCAACAACCTCAAACCAACCAACAATCGACCAGACCGAAATATACAACCAAGCTAATGATGATGGAAACCCCTGGCGCATCGTGAAAAGACAGTCGCCACAAAACGCCTCAATGGCTCACTACAACAAAACCAATACATCAAATCGCTTTGATGCCCTCCAAATGATGGATGAGAACATAGCCATCCCACCAACACTTGACAACCTTACAGTCGATTTGATACCCATCGACCCCATGGAATTCCCGCCAATGGACGGGAAAGATCAAGTATCACCAAAAAAACAACGGCAGCGGAAATCTCATTTCCGCAAAGTTAAGCAAAAAGTCCTGACAAAACTGCCGTTAAATCACTCAGACACCTCTTCAGACAACCAATCAGAAAACGGAAACCCAAAACCCAGAAGGAGCAGACGTTCAGATTCTCTGAACGCGACACTCCAAGAAATTGACGACCGCTACCAAGAGCACGTAATCGGTCGAAAAGAATCGGTACACGAGTCCGTGTACGGCACGCCGGAGCACACCACGTCCACGCCGACAAAACCTCGTAAAACAGTTGTCGAAATGACGAAATTATTCGCCCAGCAACCATCGCCGAAACGACCTCGACCTCAAGCTTTCCTCGAAGACTCGGACAGCTAACTCTCGCGACAATACGCAAAAATACGTGACAATCACACCAACCCTTCACAACCCATACAAACACATAACCCACCCTACACACAACAATACAAATGGAAGTCCTAAAAATTGGCACACTCAACTCTAACGGCTACACAAACAAAATTGACGAGATTATATATTACATGGAACTTCATAAAATCAATATTCTATGTGTCCAAGAAACCCACACTATTAGAAAAAATGACGTCATTAATCACAAACGCAGATACAACATCGAAATTCTATTAAATACGGAAATGACGCCAAATCGCGCCTTCCGTCAAGGAACCGCAATAATCATACAAAACGAGATACTAAGAGACCACGCAATAACCCATAAAATAATCGAAAAGAACAGAGCGCAAAAAGTAATTTTAACCAACAAAGATAGGACGATCGAAATATATAACGTTTACTTAAAATCTGGCGCAAAACATGCGATAACAGTAGAAAGGGAAGCGGCAATAAAACAGATAAAACGTAATCTAGAGGAAAATAATACCGCGATAAGACTTCTCGTAGGCGACTTTAACATGGTATTAGAGAAAAATGACGTGAAACAAAATTACAATCCCGACCTAAAAAGAGATAGAGATGCATTAAAAGAAATCTTAAGCGAGCATAATCTATACGATGCTTTTAGGAAAATTCATGGAGAAAAAATAGAATTCACAAGAAAAACCTTAAACGCGGCATCACGGATAGACCGCATGTATGCGAACGCATATACAATACATAAAACCAAATCAATAGAGCATACGATAAACGCTTTTTCGGATCATAATAACTGTCCGATAATAACAATAAACTTAAATAGCGGCAACCAATGGGGTAAACCAATATATAAAATAAACAACGCGATTTTAGAATATGACGATGTAATAGAACTATTAATAATACAATGGAAACTATGGCGAAAACAAAAACATAAATATAACAACGTATTAAACTGGTGGGAGAATGGAAAAGCGATGCTTACAAACGAAATAAAAGCCATATCAATCGATATTAACCAAGCGGAACGCAAAAGGTATGAAACCAGCCTAAAAAAATTAGACACGCTTAAAAATACGCGACTAAACGAAACAGAAACGAAGGAAAAAGAACAATTGGAATGCAACATACATAGGTATGAAATGAAAAAACACCAAGGAGCCCTTATACGCGCAAAACTAAAACCAATTGAAAACGAAGAATCGCCATCGAAACATTTCTTTAAGCTAGAAACGCGCAAACAAAACCGCGATCGTCTTTACCACGTGAAACAACCGAACGGAACCACCACTAAAACGCCTAAAGAAACCATTGAAGCAATCTACCAATTCTACAATAACCTCTGGGCTGAAAACGAAACTGCCATAAACTACGACGAGTATCTACAAGACCTGACACCACCGGAGATCAATGAAAGTGAACGAAACAAAATAACGCAACCAATAAACGCAAAAGAAATACGCGAAGTAATAAATAACATGAACAACGATAGTTCGCCAGGTAGCGACGGCATTACGATTAAACTTTATAAAAAACTATGGAACTACATAAAATTCGATCTCGAAGAACTATACAATAATATACTAATTAAAAAAGTAATGACCCAAACCATGAGAACCGCACTTATAAAACTTATATATAAAAATAAAGGCGACAAAGCAGAGATCAAAAACTGGCGCCCCATATCTTTATTAAACACCGATTACAAAATACTAAGCGGAATAATAACAAAGCGATGCGAACTAATCATGAATGAAATAATTAGCAACAATCAGAAATGTGGGCTAAAAGGGAGAACGCTAGATCACGCGCTATACAACATTACGTCAATTATAGAATCTTCAAATAAATTCAATAAACGAACCTCAATAATCGCAATAGACTTTGAAAAAGCTTTTGATCGCGTAAATCATTCATTCATAAAAGCGATATTTAAAAAATTAAATCTGCCCCCCGTATTAATAACATGGCTAGAAATCTTGTATAACAATATAGACAGCAGGATCCAAATTAATGGCGCCCTCACACGGCCAATAAAAATAAAAAGAGGCATCCGGCAGGGTTGCTCCTGCAGTATGCTTATCTTTCTACTTGGAATCGAGACCCTAACGAGAAAAATAATGAAAAATACACAAATAAATGGAATAAAACTCGGCCCAACAGAAACAAAATTGGAACAATATGCGGACGATCTAACGTTAATCCTTAAAAACAAAGAATCGTTAAAAATAGCAATGAATGAATTAAAAAATACGAAAGAATATCCGGACAGAAATTAATACGGACAAAACGCAAATAATATCAAACGACCCCGAATTAATCCAATACGCAAAAGAAAACATTAATGAAAACGTAATAAGTGAAAAAATTAAAATTCTCGGTCTTTATGTAAGTCTACAGTCACAGTGCCTCGACGATAACCTGAATAAAATACTGCAAATCATAAAAACCTTGTATTACAAACACCGCGATAGAAATTTAACACTAAAAGGAAAAGTTATGCTTGTCAATGCGCTATTTATTCCCCAAATTCTGACCATAGCTAAACATGTAATAATACCTAAATTAATAATTAAGCAACTCAATACCTATATATTTAAATTTATTTGGTACCCAAGTCACATTGAAAAAATTGCGAGAAAAACACTAATAGCGCCAACATGCGACGGCGGTCTATACGTACCAGAAATAAAAACAAAAATAGAAGCAGCGCGAGCGACACGACTATTTAAAATTGCGCATTTACAAGATATAAAACAACCATGGGAAGAATGGCTTCGATATAACATAGGATCGACAATGAAAGCAATAAACAAAAAACTTTACACGAACCTACGACCAAACGCAAGCGAACCCGGAGACTCTTTTTTGCAATTTAAACGAATAATTAGAACAATAAACCAGCAAGAATACGTATGGGAAACCTCAAAATTACGGCCAATATACGACATCTTAATAAAAGAAAAAACAACCCCGAAAGTAATAAGCGTAAACAGCGACCCGATACCATGGCAACAAATTACTTTAAAATCAAAGGCAATAAAAACCTTTTTTAATAATATAGATAGAGACCTTAGCTTTAAAATTGCCCACAAAGCCTTCTTCCTAGGCGACTGGATTAAAAACCATACAAATAGAATTCACAAAAACGGAAATATAACAATAACAAACTGCAAATTCTGCAAACTACCAACGGACAATATTAATCATATCATGGTAGAATGCGCAATAATTAATAAACTAAAAACGCTTACTGAACGATTGCACAATCAAATATGTAATAGTAAATTAACTCTGAATAAGGAAATAATACTTTATAATAATACGAATAATATAATAGCATTAAAACTCGCAAACATATTGAAAATCGAAATAATAAAGATAAAAACCAAACTCGACGCAAAAAACGAATATATTTGGAAAAGCAAAGAATTTACCCAAAAAACATTATGGATAATAAATACCAAAATTAAAAAATTCATCCAAAACCACGCAAACAAATTGGGAAAAGAAATTATCCGCGAAAAATTCAATTTACGAGAATTACCCTAACCAAATCAATGGGTTTTCCCCAAATTAGATTGTGGGGAATTCCCGAAAAACCCCCTCAACGAATCTTTTTACAACAGTTTTTTTATCATTCATTTCAAATAGTTGGCAAATACTCTAAGTACCTAACCTGTTAAAAAATTATTTGTATCTTAAATTTCAGTAAAATGTCATAAATACCGATGTCATAAAATGACTAATATAATGTGTACAGATTCCCACCTTTAATGTCGCCCAATTTGATGTGTAATTGTACTTTTATCGCGGAATTAATATAAAAAAAAAAAGATCAAGTGTAGTATCTGTTCTTCTCAGTTTAATACCTGGGACGGAAACGATTCGTTTCCTCTATGTATTAATCGGATTTTTGAACTTGGAGTATGGTGCTGGAGCTTGCTCCACCCTGCTCACGGGTTGTCCTGGTATTGCAGTACCTCCAGGTTCGGCTCACGTTTCCACCTTGGTGGAAATCATTAACTAATCATCTGTGCACGTGCTAAAGTAAAGGAGAACACCCTCAGATGATCGAACGTTCCAAGATTTCACTGAACCTTAGCACCCCCCCTATAACCCCAAGAAAATCATTGAAATTTTTTTGGCGCAGTTTTTCACGCTGAACCGACCGCCTGTGGAGCAAGGCAATTAACAGGCGCCTTGCTAGACCGCCCGTGGTGATGCTAAGCAATTAACAACGCGGCGGCAAACCCCTGCCGAGTCTGCACTGTCGAAACATTTGAAACACCCCCCCTGAGATCTCGCCGGGTGGGAGTTTTTCGTTTCCGTTTGCCGTACCGGATGCCGTACCGTACTCAGCATGGTGCCAGCACCATGCTGTGCTCACAGGGCATATTGCTCGACCACAAAACGATTGAAAACCCTGCAAAAAGTTGAAAATTTTTGGAATAAAAAATTTTTTTTTTCGTCCTCTGATCTTCCGGAGGACCCCTCCTCTTCATCGCTTCTCGGCTCTTTTGAGCTAAGATCAAGTGTAGTATCTGTTCTTCTCAGTTTAATACCTGGGACGGAAACGATTCGTTTCCTCTATGTATTAATCGGATTTTTGAACTTGGAGTATGGTGCTGGAGCTTGCTCCACCCCTGCTCACGGGTTGTCCTGGTATTGCAGTACCTCCAGGTTCGGCTCACGTTTCCACCTTGGTGGAAATCATTAACTAATCATCTGTGCACGTGCTAAAGTAAAGGAGAACACCCTCAGATGATCGAACGTTCCAAGATTTCACTGAACCTTAGCACCCCCCCTATAACCCCAAGAAAATCATTGAAATTTTTTTGGCGCAGTTTTTCACGCTGAACCGACCGCCTGTGGAGCAAGGCAATTAACAGGCGCCTTGCTAGACCGCCCGTGGTGATGCTAAGCAATTAACAACGCGGCGGCAAACCCCTGCCGAGTTTGCACTGTCGAAACATTTGAAACACCCCCCCTGAGATCTCGCCGGGTGGGAGTTTTTCGTTTCCGTTTGCCGTACCGGATGCCGTACCGTACTCAGCATGGTGCCAGCACCATGCTGTGCTCACAGGGCATATTGCTCGACCACAAAACGATTGAAAACCCTGCAAAAAGTTGAAAATTTTTGGAATAAAAAATTTTTTTTTTCGTCCTTCTGATCTTCCGGAGGACCCCTCCTCTTCATCGCTTCTCGGCTCTTTTGATCTAACCAAAATTACTTCCAGCACCTCCACAGCAGACGAACGAAGAAAGAAGACTTACGAAATAAGAATAAGCAGTTTAAAGACGAAGCAGACGATCTACACTCCACCAACGACGCTCTGCAGCTACACCACCACCATCTCGCCGCAACAAGAAGAATTTTCCGCTGCTCTCCACTCTGCCCCAACACCACCTCTCCTGCTCTGTGGACTGCTGCCTTGCTTGCTGGACCAACCTCTACCCGAAGGAACCTTTCGAACCCAGCAGCAAGGTACGTGTCACCACCTCTCCACAGAGCCAAGGCCAGAGTGGATAGAGCAGCGGCCTCTACAACCAAGTTCTCCACTCCGACGACAAAACACCTGCCTCGTGGCCAGAGTCCTGCCGAGGAACAATCTTCGACCACACTACCGTCGCGGCAGGGCTCTAAGCAACAACATCAGCCACGAGTGCCCACCGGAGTGGACGCGGCGAACCCGAAGGACCGCTGTCGCCAAGAACAATAACATCACCGCCTGCAGCAGCTACCAAACAAAGGTTAGTCTCCTACCTCACCTACAAACTCGTCTGAATAGACGCCCCCGCGTGGGAGCTAACCTTGGTAGCTAGCTGCAGTGCCCTGCGACAGCGGCCTCGAAGAGCTGCAGAGCGTCAGCCTGCTTCGACCTCGCTTGTTCCTATTTCCGTCCTGTGGAATCAAAAGAGCCCTACTAACAATTACATTCATAAAATCTAGCAAGAACGAAGAGAGAAGCGACCAATTTTTAATCCATAACTTTTAGATCTTTTTATTTATTACTGTTTTTAAGCCTTAAGCATTTTTGACTTTTTTAGATTTTATTATTAAAAAAATAGATTCAAAGTTAACACCACCAGGCCGCTACAGAGCATTTTATTTTATCAAATTGTTTCCGACCTCCTGCTGCTTCTTTTTACTTTCTCCAGAACATTCATCGGACAACACCCTTGGAAACGAGAGGAATGGCCGGTCACAACATCACAATGTCGGAGGGGAAGCTGCTGGAGGTTGCTGTACGGTATGGTGGTGTGGGGGAATGTCTCATACGAGTGCCCAGTCTCGACTTGCACCCAAACTTTCTCGCAGGCTAACAATTTAATAAGACACATCAATTTATTTGGAAAAACAAAACACCGGTCAATCAATTTCACCTATTTTTTCACCTGCGAGAAATGTAAAATCAAAATAAATAGCAACACAAAACACAACATTTCAAAACATTATAGACACTGTGGTGCAACCGATGGCGGGTCCTCGTGTGAGACTGGTCGATACTTCTGCCCTGCCTGCGAGCAAGCAGGGCTGGGGAACCTGGAGTCGGCACTCCGCCATTTCCGATCCTCCCACCCTGAATATATCCTACCCCCCCGGTCTCAATTCTCAATTTCACCCCCAAATAACTTCACCCTCACCTTAAAACCCAAAGACCACCCTCTAAAATTAATCTACAAAGGGAAACTGACTCCGGGGCAATTGGTATGCCCCATTAAGATCTGTCTCAGGTCCTCAGCTGCACGCCCTTTCTATGACGTGTACAAGCTGAGGAAGCACATGCTGGCTCAGCACAATCGAGCCCTTGTGTACGAGACAACATGTGGCAAATGCTTGCGGCCCGTGGACACCTCGCAAAATATGCGGAAAGCGGCATCGCACTTCGAAAAGTGTTCTGGCGACTCCCTTAATTCTTCCCCCCCATCCATACCCCAAAAGATGTGTAACTCAGACTTGCCATCAACCAGTACCCCTACCCCCCGAAAATCTCCCAAATTACAACCCAATAAACCAATTCGACCTGTTAACAAACCCCTCACCCGGTCCAGCAAACGCAAAACGGTGTCAAAACCCCCAAACCCACCCCTATCTTTTCGCCC
>CH001888.1:0-21631 GCA_000149265.1 Ciona savignyi
CTCGCAGTCGATGTAACTAGGATAGGATAGGATAGGATATTCATGTTTATCCCCGTGAATGGGAAACCAAGGGGGTTAACACACGGGCAATCGTCAGATCACCTCGCGCCCACTGTCGGATTGCCGGAGCTATTGTAGTGTGTTATGTATGATAGACACGTTCCTTTAATTTGGTAGAACCCATTAATCCACTGGGTTCAGGCAATGTCCGTAAAGTGCCTTGCCCAAGGACACAACCGACTAGCTAGCGACCAGTTTCGCACCTTCAACCTTTCGATTGAAAGGCGACACACTTAACCGCCAGACCACCGGGCCAGACTAACACACAACACCCATAGAAAGCTGATTTATACGAAGTTTGCATCGAGTTATTGAAGATAAGCAGTCAACTCACCCAGCAGTTCATTGAGATAATCCCAAATATGGAGTTGGACTTCCAACAAATTGTGTCGCGCTGCGTGGACCAGGTGTCCAGGGACCCCAGGTATTTCTCGCATGGTCCTCACATTTTCGTCACAATTAACCCCCCCACCCCTAGGGAATTCCCCACCCTTGCTAAGATCGTGGGGTCTATGGGTTCCGGAGACTTAGGGGTCGTCTCCGATGTTTTTGGGGTCGCGCTTAATTCGAAAGTCGATTTTGGGGTCAAAGTTCAACTTTTGGAGCTGCTCGATCAGGTAACTGACCTGTTCATGTGAGCCACCTGTGTATATGAGCCTGCTTATATAAGCCTCCTGTAAATTCTTTCATACCTAATCACCTGTATATCTGCAGCATCACAATTTAAAGCCGAATGAAGTTCAAAAGTTGGTTTATTATCGAACGTTGCAGAGAATCAAGGAGGGCTGGGGTGAAAGTATGGTCGGCTTGTTCCAAGGTGGGTTCGGGTTATTTTTGTTTCCACGATGAAATCACCACACAGGGCTACGAAAAACAGGAATTAACTATGACATTATATTATGAAAATACTGAAAACAGACGCAGAAAATACGAAAAACAGGAAAAGACGTTCAGCTTTCACTGCACATTTCCATGACTATGACATCATAATATTATAGATTCGAGTGACTTTCGATCGGTGGAGATGTTCACGAGTCTTGTGGAGCGGTTGTTGGGGGGGTCGACAGCGGTGGGCCAGCTGCAACTTTTGTTGGAAGTTGTATCAGTGTCGGGTCAGTGTCAGGGGTGAGTGGGGATATTTGGGGTAAGTGGGGATATTTGGGGTGAGTGGGGTTATTGGGGGTTATTTAGTTCACATTAAATAAGGATTTAGGTCTTTATCAACATAACTTGTAATAAATTGAAGAACATGGCTCCATAACTTTATATTGTGTCTATGAAAGTTGTTATCCCAGATTATTGCATCACAAACGAGAAGTTTTGATCGAATTATTGGAGAAAGTGGTTGAAGGTGGGGGGGACGTCTCCCGTTTCGCTCTGCATTATGATGTCACAATTGAGGTTTGTGACCTAACAATGCTGTTTGTTATAGTGATGTCACAATGCTGTTTGTTATAGTGATGTCACAATGCTGTTTGTTGCAGTGATGTCACAATGCTGTTTGTTATAGTGATGTCACAATGCTGTTTGTTATAGTGATGTCATAATGCTGTTTGTTGCAGTGATGTCATAATGCTGTTTGTTGCAGTGATGTCATAATGCTGTTTGTTGCAGTGATGTCATAATGCTGTTTGTTGCAGTGATGTCATAATGCTGTTTGTTATAGTGATGTCACAATGCTGTTTGTTATAGTGATGTCACAATGCTGTTTGTTATAGTGATGTCACAATGCTGTTTGTTATAGTGATGTCACAATGCTGTTTGTTATAGTGATGTCACAATGCTGTTTGTTGCAGTGATGTCATAATGCTGTTTGTTGCAGTGATGTCATAATGCTGTTTGTTATAGTGATGTCACAATGCTGTTTGGTATAGTGATGTCACAATGCTGTTTGTTATAGTGATGTCACAATGCTGTTTGTTGCAGTGATGTCACAATGCTGTTTGTTGCAGTGATGTCACAATGCTGTTTGTTATAGTGATGTCACAATGCTGTTTGTTGCAGTGATGTCACAATGCTGTTTGTTATAGTGATGTCATAATGTTGTTTGTTATAGTGATGTCACAATGCTGTTTTTATAGTGATGTCACAATGCTGTTTTTATAGTGATGTCACAATGCTGTTTTTATAGTGATGTCACAATGCTATTGTTTCCCACAGATTGTTGAACTAGTTGTTGAAATTCTAACGAAACACAATCAACGAGTTTCCGCGTTGAAGTTGATTTTGTGTTCGGAGAAGAAAGTTTTGTTCCCGAAAATATCGGAAATAATGAAATCGGTGACAAAGGTGACAAATTGATCGCTGTTATGATAATCTGCCTTGCAAATCCCCCCTTTATCACCCATACAACCCCCCCCTCAGCTAAATGAACACGACTTCGATGACGATCTTGCGCTGCTCCTCCTACAAACCTCCCAGGTTCCCCTCACCCTCGGGACCCCCTACTTCTACCAAGTCATCAAGTTTGCCGTCGATAAAGATGCCGTCGTATCCCAACCTGCTATTTATAAGTGAGTACATCATGCCCACAGTCGAGACAACTCATGCCCACAGTCGAGACACATCACACCCACAGTCGAGACACCTCACACCCACAGTCGAGACACCTCACACCTCACACCCACTCATCCCCAGGTTAATGAGTCAACTCCAGCGCAACGGGTTTGTGGTGGAATCGTCGGTTTTGCTTCAAAGATACTTCGGCGGTCACCCTTCCTTCCTCACATTTGGCTGTTCCATTGACCTTGTTGCTGCGTGGAACACCGGGGAATAGTAGTGGCGTCATGTGGCGATGACGTCACGTGGTGATGACGTCACGTGGTGACGAATTCTTCTCGAAAATAGTTATTGTTCTGACGTAATGTTGGTGACGTCATAGTGATGTAATTTGTCGGTTTAACGAAAAAATAAAAATTGTTTAAGTTGTGTTTAAAGTTGAAATACAAATTGATGTATTGGAGGTCATGGCGACGTCATAGCCACGTCATAGCGACGTCTCACGTCATAGCGACGTCATGGCGACGTGGTTTATATTGAGGGGGTGATTCGGGGAATTAAGTTTCGTTTTAATACCATGAATGCGCAATGGTAAGATAACCTGCCATGAGATGCGGAAGACGGAGGTAGTGGGTATAGTTGTCGATAAATATCTTCATTGTTAGATTCGACTGAATAGTCTGGTGGGTTAGTGCGTCGCATTTCAAACGAAAGGCTGTAGGTTTGAAACTGGTCGCTGGATTGTCGATTGTGTTTTTAGGCAAGACATTTAACGGCCTTTTTGGGCACTTTATTGACATGTACTTTTGCTCATATAACTACATAAACACATTTGACACATAAAAATCAAATACGATAATTCACCACAGATACGACACTAGCAAAGCAAACTCAAATTTCTTTCTCAAAATCTCCAAGAAAAAATCGGATTGAAATTTTATTAATTGTTAGATAACATAATCCAGATATGTAGAAACAAAACTTTTAAACAGGTTGCTCTCATTTCGATCATATTTGGGAGAATGCCAAAGCTATAGCCACTACTGTCCAAATGGAAAAAATAATAAATTACCCGTGAAAATATCCCCAAAATAAAGATTTGTTTGTGAACCATAATTTCACAGTCATGTAGCAGCGCTCTAGGTTTAAGCGTGTGGGATTCCCACAGTCACGCCATATCGCTCCAAAATTTCCAAGAGTTTTTGAATTGCATTAAAACATTACAAATTGTTGGATGGTTGCTAGCTAGTCGGTTGTGTCCTTGGGCAAGGCACTTTGGGAACATTGCCTGAACCTAGCGGATTAATGGGTTCTACCAAATTGAAGGAACGTGTCTATCATACACAACACACTGCAATAGCTCCGGTAACCCGACGGTGGGCGCGAGGTGATCTGACGATTGCTTCGTGTGTTAACCCCCTTGGCTTTCCCATTCACGGGGATAAACATGAATATCCTATCCTAAGATGTCAAAATACGTACAGCCCTCCTTTGAATTGTAAACTCATGGGAATTCCCCGTTGTCGTCAACATTATTTTAAATTATTTTCCTAATAATTTAGCTTCTTCCGAGCATCGCGCTTAACAGGTACAGGTATGTGTACTTTTATTCGCATCAACCACGCAACACCACAGCGGTTTAAAACGATGCGATAAAATTCGCCACACTTCAAGTGCGGTAACTTCCGGCCTCTTAAGGGCTAACGGGTTATCAAATATATTGGATATAAATAGCGTGTTGTTTCTCAAATATTCTTCCACTGGACTACAGGGTGGCACGCCCTCCCTCGTCACACACGCTAAAATCCACTATTTAAAAAACTATATTAAAAAAATGTATATCAAAAAAGATGTGTGACGATTTATAAAAAGTTAAAAATAATTTTGTCTTAAATAGAAAAAAAGTAAATAAACACCCAGTAAAAAAACCACAAAAAATTAAGATTTGTCCCTGAATTTTGATTGTGACAGGCATTCTGTGTCGCACTGACGTTTCCTACAGACACATGTGATTTAACCGGGGTTCATTTGTCGGATTTAATTAAAACTTTAAGAATTATTAAAAAAGATAAGTACTTAAACCAAGAATTAGATAGACTTCCTTTTTTCGCGCTTTTCAGCGCCGTTATTTTTATCAGGAGTATGTAACGAGCATTTGGAGTTGCATTTGAAGGCATTTGAAATCAAATTAAAAGTGCTGGAAATGTTGGTTGAGATGATCTAAATGGGATTTTTATCTGAATTATTGTAAATACTCAAACAAAACACCTTACAGTTATCCCAGAATTCCACGTAATAATCTGGAAAATTAAATATTAGTAGTCGGCTAAGTTTTAAAAACGCTTTTTATGAGGGTTTAAATATTGTAGATGTTTACAAATCTGAATATACTTTGTTTGGTCTTTACCGATGCGTTTATGCCTGCAGAAACAAACTTTACACTCGGTGTATAATATACAAGTCATGGTTAGGGACCTTCTGGTTTTTTTAAGTACAGCCCAATCTAGATACCATGCCACTCCGGAACCGAGGTGAAGTGGGGGTTGTAGAATGTCTACAGCAGTGGTTCTTAAACTTTTTCAGTCGCGCCTCCTTGAGATTTGTAATTCATGCTCACGCACCACCTACTCAAAAATCAAATCTACGAAATATAGAAGGCGAAGCATATAACGATGTGTTGATATAAATAAGACAGCGAAAATTGAAACAGAAACGAATTATAGCCCAGACAAAATTGTTTTTTAAAACTAGGTCACAGATTAATCTATTGGATTAGTGTTAACGAGAAATACAAGGCTTGACTGTAATTTAGAGCTGTTTTTCATCAATATGTAACTGCCATGCTCGCGCCCCCAGTTTAAGAACCACTGGTCTACAGCATGCTGTGTGATAACGAAAGTGGCATCGTTTCAATTCACAACACTCAAGTTAACTTCCCGATGCAACGCCACACAACCACAGAATATTCAGATGAAACCATTTCTCTCGAAACTTGTATTCCCGAAGCGTGGCTTTTTACATTGAGCAGCACATTACAGTGATCATAATGTAATTACGTAATAAACAACATTTACGTCACACAACAATATTTTGCGTCATACAACACCCGTTACGTCATACAAACCATTGTGCGTCATACAACAACAGCCATAGAAACACTATTTCATCTGCATCCGCACTTTATAACCCTCATATCAGGGTATCGGTATCGAATCACAATGGTGTTTTTCTCCTTCTGAAGCATCGAAATCGGACCGAGTTTGACGGGGACGCAACAAGGCTTCTTGTAGGACAAGTGGTCGCCATGATGCATCCACGTCTGGATGATGGCGTGGCTGGTAACGTCGGTTGAAGTGTAAGGTATCTGACACGTCCCCACACACCTTCCAGCGTTGTACTCCACCGGGTGAATGACCCAGTGGTAGCCAATCTCGCGAAACACAACTCGCATATCTTCGTAATGACAAAAGTCCAACGCAGATCTTTTCTTTCTATCCAACACCTTGGAATGCGACGCACTTGAACGACGATAACTCCCAGTGCCCCGCTTTGACCTCGTTGAACCCGAGTGACCCCCAACGCCTTGTTTTGACCCCAATGACCCGGGGTTAACTCGATTAAACAAAAGTTCATCACGTTCCTCTAATATTTCCAACTTGTGATGTTTGCTTGTGTCGTCGGAGAAGACTATGAGGAGTGGTTCCTTGTTTACCATACTGTGCTGTTCGATGTCAACCTGTGGGTGGCACGTTATAACTACAACTCCTCTGATGATGGCATCATGAGTTTTCCAAAGACTTTATTGGACTATTACATTGATCCAGGCATGGGTTGACCTTATACATCATACTCACCGTGTTTTCATCCAGGGTTCCTCGTATAGTTTGAATAGAAACTTCTAGATAGTGTTGCGTCATGTTTTGATGACGTGTCCACCTCCTCACGGCCTCGGTGATGTAGAAAGTTTCCCAACCACTTCGTCGTCCGATGATTCGTTTTGAATCCAGCAGTCTGTGGGTCTCAAGAGGGTTACCACCTATACGATTATTGGTTCTTTTTACCGCAATAGACCAAATGGTCCACCGAACCATCCAACCATCCAAATATATTGATAGAACACAATCATCGACCGGGTTCATACAAACTAACCAGCCCAAGGATACAGATTGGCAATCAATTATTTTTCGCACCTGCTGGAAGCGTGCAAACCCACCGAACTATCAGGTCGGGTCATCAGGATAGGATATTCATGTTTATAAAGATGAATATCCTATCCTATCCTATCCTATATCCCCGTGAATGGGAAAAGCAAGGGGGTTAACACACGGACAATCGTCAGATCACCTCGCGCCCATCGTCGGGTTACCGGAGCTATTGCAGTGTATATGATAGACGCGTTCCTACGATTTGGTAGAACACATTAATCCGCTGGGTTCAGGCAATGTCCGTAAAGTGCCTTGCCAAAGGACACAACCGACTAGCTAGCGACCAGTTTCGCACCTGCAACCTTTCGATTGAAAGGCGACGCACTTTAACCGTTAGACCAACGGGCCGGACAGATCATCACATAATGAAAGTGGGATAGAATGTTGAGAAAGTCAAAAAAGTAGTGATTGTAACAATGGGTTATCGACGTTGACAAATATGTTAAACCAGTCAAATACGATTAATAACAATAGCGGGTATGGGAAGGAAAATTAATTCTTTGCTTTAAAGGGTTGTTCTTACTTATTAGGCAGAAAAAAACACCCTGCGCCACAAAAACACACCTTTAAAAGAGTATAATTCAAAAACAGCAGCGAATAAAAATGGAGGTGAAAATCGAACCGACAACCTGTCTGTTTCCACCTCGCTGCCTAGCATCACCACATTACGTAGATGAACTTACCGTCGTCTACTTTGTCCGGTCAATTGTGGGAAGATTTCTGCGACTTCAACTATTCGATCTTGACCGTCGAACCTAATCCTGTTGGGTATTGAAGTTAATCAGTTGTACAATGTGCAACATATACCAACGACAACTGTACAATGTGCAACATATACCAACGACAACTATACAATGTGCAACATATACCAACGACAACTATACAATGTACAACATATACCAACGACAACTATACAATGTACAACATATACCAATGACAACTATACAATGTACAACATATACCAACGACAACTATACAATGTACAACATATACCAACGACAACTATACAATGTGCAACATATACCAACGACAAGTATACAATATGCAACATATACCAACGACAACTATACAACATGCAACATATACCAACGACAACTATACAATGTACAACATATACCAACGACAACTACACAATGTGCAACATATACCAACGACGACTATACAATGTGCAACATATACCATTAACAACTATGCAATGTACAACATATACCAACGACAACTACACAATGTGCAACATATACCAACGACGACTATACAATATGCAACATATACCAACGACAACTATACAACATGCAACATATACCAACGACAACTACACAATGTGCAACATATACCAACGACGACTATACAATATGCAACATATACCAACGACAACTATACAATGTGCAACATATACCAACGACAACTATACAATGTGCAACATATACCAACGACAACTATACAACATGCAACATATACCAACGACAACTACACAATGTACAACATATACCAACGACAACTATACAACATGCAACATATACCAACGACAACTACACAATGTACAACATATACCAACGACAACTATACAATGTGCAACATATACCAACGATAACTATACAATGTGCAACATATACCAACGACCACTATACAATGTACAACATATACCAACGACAACTATACAATGTACAACATATACCAACGACAACTATACAATGTACAACATATACCAACGACAACTATACAATGTGCAACATATACCAACGATAACTATACAATGTGCAACATATACCAACGACCACTATACAATGTACAACATATACCAACGACAACTATACAATGTACAACATATACCAACGACAACTATACAATGTGCAACATATACCAACGATAACTATACAATGTGCAACATATACCAACGACCATTATACAATGTACAACATATACCAACGACAAATATATACAATATGCAACATATACCAACGATAACTATACAATGTGCAACATATACCAACAACTATACAATGTACAACATATACCAACGACAACTATACAATGTGCAACATATACCAACGACAACTATACAACATGCAACATATACCAACGACAACTACACAATGTGCAACATATACCAACGACAACTATACAATGTACAACATATACCAACGACAACTATACAATGTGCAACATATACCAACAACTATACAATGTACAACATATACCAACAACTATACAATGTACAACATATACCAACGACAACTATACAATGTACAACATATACCAACGACAACTATACAATATGCAACATATAACAACGACAACTATACAATGTGCAACATATACCAACGACAACTATACAATGTACAACATATACCAACGACAACTATACAATGTACAACATATATCAACGACAACTATACAATGTACAACATATACCTACGACAACTATAAAATGTACAACATATACCAACGACAACTATACAACATGCAACATATACCAACGACAACTATACAATGTACAACATATACCAACGACAACTATAAAATGTACAACATATACCAACGACAATTATACAATGTACAACATATACCAACGACAACTATACAATGTGCAACATATACCAACGACAATTATACAATGTACAACATATACCAACGACAACTATACAATGTGCAACATATACCAACGACAACTATACAACATGCAACATATACCAACGACAACTATACAATGTACAACATATACCAACGACAACTATAAAATGTGCAACATATACCAATGACAACTACACAATGTGCAACATATACCAACGACACTACACAATGTGCAACATATACCAACTACAACTATACAACATGCAAAATATACCAACGACAACTATACAATGTACAACATATACCAACGACAACTATACAATATGCAATATATAACAACGACAACTACACAATATGCAATATATATCGAATATATTTTCTTTCCAGGTTATATATTTGACCTATTTACGTTTTACCACTGTGCGTGCAATGTAATATGTTGAATGTTGAAAAACGGATCAGTTAAATGAATGTCGTATTATTCACGAGTTGATCTGTTACCTGTCTCGTTCTACAATCTTGTACAATCTTAACTCTGCCATTGTGACGTGTTCGTGACGTGATAGTGACGACATATCGAAGACAAGGAGGTGCTTTCTGGGGCACGATGACTCAGCACATGAGTTGTAAATGTTTTCGTAGTTTCGCTGATCGGTCGTGGTCGCTGGAATTTAGGCAGCCGTTAAATGGCGCTAGTGGGTAATTATATTAATGATAAAACATTCACTTATATTTCAAAAAAAGGAAAACCAAGGGGGTTAACGCACAGGCAATTGCCGTATTACCTCACAGCCACCGTCGGGTTACTAGAGCTATTGCAGTGTGTTGTGTATGATTCACATGTTTCATTGAGTTTATTAAAACCCATTGATCCACTGGGTTCAGGAAATGTCTGCTAAGTGTCTTTGCTAAGAACAAATAACGTTTACCCGGGCCTGTGAATGGGAAAACCAAGGGGGTTAACACACATGCAATCGTAAGATCACCTCGCGCCCACCGTCGAGTTACCGAAGCTGTTGCTGTGTGCCGTATACACAAGATAAAGTATTTATGCTTTCTTTGTAGATGGAAAAACCAAGGGAGTTAACACACGAGCAATCGTCAGATCACCTTGCGCCCACCGTCGGATTACCGGTGCTATTGCAGTGTGTTGTGTATAATTTACACGTTCCTTCAATTTAGTAGAACCCATCATTCCACTGAGTTTAGGCATTGTCCGGTAAGTCCAAGCATACAGACGATTAACCAACGACCAGTTTTAACCTGCAACTCTTCGACTGAAAGGAAACGTACCAACTCACTGCTCTATTCTGCCGCACAAATTCTTAATCAATATTTCACAATTCGATTTCAATAAACATCAAATAGAATACAAAACTGCGGGAATAAATTCAAAGGGGGACAACTAAATCTGGTGGGATTATTCAGTGTATCCTCACCGAGGTCTGCTCTACATGGACCTAATAAAGGATCCATTGATCCTGGGTTCGAAACCAGGCCTGTTCTACATGGACCTCATAAATGATCCATTGATCCTGGGTTCGAAACCAGGCCTGGTATAAACAAACCTAGTAAATGATCCATTGATCCTGGGTTCGAAAACAGACTTTCTCTACATGAACCTAATAAAGGATCTATTGATCCTGGGTTCGAATCCAGGTCTGGTATAAACAAACCTAGTGGAGGATCCAGTGATCCTGGGTTCAAAACCAGGCCTGGTATAAACAGACCTAGTGGATGATCCAGTGATCCTGGGTTCAAAACCAGGCCTGGTATATACAAACCTAATAGAGGATCTAGTGATCCTGGGTTCGAAACCAGGCCTGGTATAAACAAACCTAGTAGAGGATCTAGTGATCCTGGGTTCGAAACCAGGCCTGGTATAAACAGACCTAGTGGAGGATCCATTGATCCTGGGTTCGAAACCAGGCCTGGTATAAACAAACCTAGTAGAGGATCTAGTGATCCTGGGTTCGAAACCAGGCCTGGTATAAACGGACCTAGTGGAGGATCCAGTGATACTAGGTTCGAAACCAGGCCTGGTATAAACGGACCTAGTGGAGGATCCAGTGATCCTGGGTTTAAACCAGGCCTGGTATAAACAAACCTAGTAAGTGATCCAGTGATCCTGGGTTTAAACTAGGCCTGGTATAAACAAACCTAGTGGAGGATCCAGTGATCCTGGGTTCGAATCCAGGCCTGGTATAAACAGACCTAGTGGAGGATCCATTGATCCTGGGTTCGAAACCAGGCCTGATAAAAACAGACCTAGTAGGAGGATCTAGTGATCCTGGGTTCGAAACCAGGCCTTCTCTTACCTTCATTGAAGAAACTCCTAATAATATTCGACGAAGGTCTGGTCATTGGATCGCTGTTGAATTTCTCGAATAAATCCAACATAAATTGTGGAGTGTTACGTAACAATGCTTCACTATTCTCCGCCTCCTCACTAACAACACCTACGTCATCAGACCTATTTCCTCTGTCGTGACGTAACGACTGCTGACGTAATAATCCGGCAATCGCCATAGAAACGTGGTAAACAATAAGAAATGTTAATACTTTCATGGTGTTGTGCTATAATGAGGGTCTGGCATTTGGAAGGTGACATCCACTGATATCCTTATCTACTGCAATGTCAGGCATGCGTGTGCGACTCATCCCTTCGCCACCTCTCTATGCGAGCCACCTGTCTTTGTGAGCCACCTGTCTATATGAGCACCTGTCTATATGAGCCACCTGTTTATATGAGCCACCTGACTATATGAGCCACCTGTCTATATGAGCCACCTGACTATATGGGCTGCCTCTCTATGCGAGCCACCTGTTTATTTGAGCCACCTGTCTATGTGAGCCACCTGTATATATGCGCCACCTGTCTTTATGGGCTGCCTGTCTATTTGAGACATTTGTATATATGAGCAACCTACCAACTGTATATCTGAGCCACCTCCGTATCACAGCCACCACTTGTGTAGTAAGTTAGTGAACCGGTGACATGGTTATATTGTTTCGTAAAACGTAGATAGGATATTCGTGTTTATCCATGTGAATGGAAAAGCAAGGGGGTTGACACACTGGCAATCGTCAGAACACCTCGCGCCCATCGTCGGGTTACTGGAGCTATTGCAGTGTGTTGTGTATGATACACATGTTTCATTGAGTTTTTCTTAAACCCATTAGTCCACTGGGTTCAAGCAATGCTTGTTAAGTGCCTTGCCCAAGGACACAACCGCTTTGTGACCACTTTCGAACCTTCAACCTTTCGGTTGAAATGTGCCACACAAAATCGCTAGACCAACCGGTCGGACAAACGTGATATTTCATTGTTTGCTCGTCGGGTTTCGATCCCAAGATGTGCCTGGCCCCAAATACCGTGTTATATATAGAATCTTGTATATAAATCGGTCGCATTAACCATTCCGCTACACGATTGAACGATTGTGTTTTATTATGACCGCACAAATGTGTGATTCATGCTATAGCGCGTCACCATGCGGTTAAAATAAATCATTCATTTATCCGCTTGAGGTCGGTGAGTGATATCTACGTGATAATCTCACGTGACCATGGCAACTCATCGACCGAGTTCGCGACGCCAGATTCTATTGTTATACGTCACTTCCGGTTAACACGCGTCGTCAACAAGTTATCGGTGACTGGAATGCGGACCATTCATACGTCATAAGTGGTTCCAACACGCGCGCGGTTCCACGAACATTTCTTTGTTTTATTGGAACTTTTACAAAAGAGAATTCTGTACAACGCGAATAGAAAATGTTATTATGACGTCATGCGGCTCCTTTCTCTCCATTTTCCGCGCGTTCATCGATTATTACAATTGATTGTTTATGACGTAATAATGCAGAATCGCAGCTCGTATTGTCAATGACGTCACGTATATTATGGTCTACGTCATAATGGCCACACTTATGTTCGATGAACGACGATCCTTCGATTGTCGCTTTCGATTGTCTCCGTGTGATTCTGTAATTCTCTCGTAATTTGTCTTCCTTGATCTTCGCCCAGCGTCTGTGGGGGGGATGGTGGGTTATGAGGGGTTATGAAGGGGAATGAGGGGGAATGAGGGGTTATAAGGGGGTATGAGGGGGTATGAGGGGGCATGAGGGGGGTATGAGGGGTTACAAAGAAGGTTAGGAGGTCAGAAGGGGGATAATGGAGTTAATCGGGGTTCAGCAACCTTTCGCACTTAAATAGCCATTTTAACTGATATTCAACAAAATAAAATCACTGGGAGCCGCAAAACTAATATTTACGCACTAAAAGCAAAACAACACTGTGTGAGATAAAGACGCGAGTGTTCTTCTGTTTGTTTCACTTATGCATGTGTACTATACTTATTAAGTGATCGCTACAGTAGCAATAAAATAAATAAGAGGTCGCCGGCCCCTGGACTTTACCTCCACGCGATGCAGCAGCCCATTGTCACCAGCACCAGCACAAATCCCGCCACAAGAATCGCAGCCAAAATCTCTGGGTTTCGTCGCAATTTTTCAGCGAAGGTGAAATCGACGAAAGTTTCCTCGCATCGACTTCCTTCGAATCCCATCACGCATCTGTGTGGGGAGGGGGTGAACATGGATGGAAGAGCCGTTTATTTTGACCTTCAAGTGGGTAATTCGTCCGGCTGGTTGGTCTGGCGGTTAAGTGCGTCGTCTTTCAATCGAAAGGTTGCAGGCTCGAAACTGGTCGCTAGCTAGTCGGTTGTGTCCTTGGGCAAGGCACTTAATGGACATTGCCTGAACCCAGCTGATTAATGGGTTCTACCAAATTAAAGGAACGTGTCTATCATATACAACACATTGTAATAGCTCCGGTAACCCGACGATGGGCGCGAGGTGATCTAACGATTGCCCGTGTGTTAACCCCCTTGGTTTTCCCATTCACGGGGATAAACATGAATATCCTATCTCTCACATTTATGACATTTTGACCTTCAAGTGAGTAATTCTCTCACATTAGCTGTTGCGTGGGTGTTTAAAACATGGTGGAAATATATGCAAATTAAATATCGAACAAGAATTCGTGAATTATCATCGATGGCCTCGTGTGCTTCGCGTTTCCTAGCATTGTGATGTAACAATGGCTTTACGGCGAATTCTTCGGGCTAAACGTAACAATGAAATATTTGTTGACGATAATTTGTCACGCAGATTATTGCGTCACAAGTGGGGCGGGTAAAAACCGACGACGACGCCAAAACGCGAAACGCTATCGTGAGAAGCGTGGAGATAGGTCGAAACAAAACTTGGTGAGTTTTTTATACAATAGCCGATCTTGCTGGGAATATAGAATGTTGATGCGACTGTTGTACCCTGGATTCGTTTGTGAATTAATTTCGTTGTAATTTTTATTTTAATTTTTACAAGTCGCATCAAACTGCTAAAGAGAAAGTTGAAAAGACAGGAATAATTTGAATTTATTTTTATTGCGTCGTCCATATTTATTTTGCCAACATTCAGAAACTGCAAATTAAACGCAATTTGAACAAATGTTTGCCAAGGTTAAGCCGGCGAGGAAACAAATAGACGAACAAAATGGATTTCAAAACAAATTGAAGAAAAGTAAGCGATAAATCAACATACAACGAGAAATAAGCTGCGAAATATTTGTTCAAGTTCTTATTTCGTTGAACCAAATTTATTTCTTGAAACTAAAATTATTTAAGCGCATATACAAAACTACGGAGAGATTTTATTAGTTCTTGTGGCGCTTTTTACCAGGCGCGCCTTAAATTGTTTCGAACCCAAGTTTCGAACCCATGATGGACTCACTTGGACCGTTTTTTTTGTATAGAAGACGGCATATGTGTCGGTAGAGTTAACCATTCGGCCATACGCCTACACACTACATTTCGCGTTTGTGTTATATACAATCACGACCGTACAGGCGAGCCTCACCACGGGGACAATAATATCGAGACAACACCCGACCCCGTTCGACTGGTGTTGGGTGTTAAGCTGAAACACTCCCACACTAGGGACTTCCCAATAATGATACTTACTCGCAAATTCCCTGCGCCACGTCAATGCAAGTTCCTCCATTCAAGCAAACACACCGCTTCGATCGATCATGAACTAATTCAACCATCCTAACTTCTCTGTATGTTTCTTTCGTTAGTGGATGATATTGGTTTAGAACGGAAAACAAACGAAATTTTCTTCCTTTTATTCCATACAAAAAATAACGTTTATGATTAAAGGAATAAACCTAAGTTTGGGAAACTGATTCCCGCCTGCCTGTATGCGCCTTCTATAAATCGATTCTTTCAGCGTAAACACCTTTTATCACTGACGCTGACACTAAATATGTCTCGTAGAAACTGCCCCATTTTTTCCCGAATTAGTCACCAGTTATTCCTGATTAGCTCGCTTCTCACTCGGCGTTGTCGGCAGCTAAATGTGAATTCGATGTTTCATGGATGAAAGTTGCCTTTAAAGTCGTCTTAAGTGGTCGCTTCTATCGCCTTCCATCAGCTAGAAGCACGTTTAGCTCGTAGTAGGGACGATAGCAATCTATGTTCGACCAGATCTCTACAATGGCTGGAGGCAGTTTATATTTAACTGAGAGGTTTTCGTGCAAAACGGTGGTTGTTGGAATATGTTGCATCGAATATCTCCGAGTAATTAGTCGATCGACACTCGACGTGGTACACGAGGGCTCGTTAGACATGCGATGTCGTTCTATAAATAGACAGAATGTACAACATGGCTGATATGTCTCTAAATATGGAAATGAAGGAGGGGCGTCTTATCACTGTTCTACACATTGCGACCTGCGTATAAGCGCCAATTTGAAAAGTTCCTTTCACTTTTTTAACCTAGTTTAGTTATACGGTTTACAACCTGGTTAAAAACGCCACATTTCAAAGTCATAATCAATTTTATACACAAATTAACCTGGTTAAAAGCGCCGCATGTCAAAGTCATAATCAATTTTATACACAAATTAAGCTGGTTAAAAGCGCCACATTGTTCTAATAACGCTTGCCTACAACACAACCCGGGTAAATCTTGAAAAATCTCGATCAGATTTGCGCACCAAATCACCTGTATAGAAGCGCCACTTAAATCGCCATGGGTGGCGCTTCTTGGAAGCAATCAACCTCGGAAGATGTTCAAGATTTTATCAATCGAGCAACGTCAACAAACAGCCATTCCCACCGACGAATATTCTAATTACTTCATAAAGAGCTTCAGTCTGATTAACAAAACTATTAATGGCTACCAGATGCCAACATTAATCGAATAATTTTGCTTACAGGATATTTGGGGTAAAATAACTGAATATTCGGGTTTTCTTGTGTTTTTGGCGGGAATTCCTGTATTCCAATAGTTACGTCACTCTTGAATGTTAATTTGTTACGTCACACTACGTTAAACAAGTATTAGAACTACGTGACGTGACAATCAATACCACTGATGATGTCACAGTAGCCACACAATGAAGCTATGAGGTGGTGGTGACGTCATAGAACAACGCACACCACCTTACCATGTATGGAAGGCGATGGAAATATTTTATTTTTACCAATCAGATAAGATCGGAGAAAAGACGTTTTGTTTATTTGTTGAATTCTGTTTCGTCCGAAGATGTTTTCGCACATGGGGCTGACACAAGAACGATAATAATCGAGGGGAAATAACAGTCAAACTCGATAATAACACGACAAGATAAAATGTTTCATTGAATGGAGATTCCTTCACTTAATGTGAAACTGCACGCGCGCAAAACAAGCCGTCTCTATATCGATCAAAGAACCAAAATTACAAGAACAAGGACATCAACCTACATGGGGTATAACGATAGCATCCATGTAATTTGCCGGGTGTAGATACATCTGTACCTCGTGCACGTTGCGAAGAACCCATACACGCACAAGAACTTCGATTAAAATGCTGTGTATGGTGGACACAGGTGCTGCCTATGTAGATTGGCTTGATAAAATGATTCATTTACGTGTTTACCTTTCGTCTTTCTTATTTAAATCAAAGCGCCCAGTGTTTTAACGACTGTTCGTTTTGCCGTCTTTTCCCGTTCCCGTATCGTGAATATATTTGTTTCCCATGTTTAAATACGGGGGCAAAAAATGAATAAACTAAACTAAACACAGCAGTCAATTTTAACAAGCCGAGTTGATATTTACGTGAAATATATAATTAAATGAAGCAAAATGTCACTGACCCATCTGTCGTCTACATTGAAGAAAATGATGAATCTTCATTTTGTTCCTGAATAACGACTTCTTTCGGTGTTTTTCCTGATATTATTTATTGTAATTAAGGAAAGTTAAATATGTTGTTGGTGGCGAATCTCGCGAAGGATCAGTCGTAGCTTCAGTGGTATTATTCCAAATATTATATTATTCCAAATAAAGTCCAGCCCAACAAACATCCAACTCACGTCGGTGTTTATTTCTGTTTGGCGGCCTGCTTCTTTTGCGCAGTACTTTGGTGCGCATCCCCTATTGCGCAGAACTAATGTGTCTTACGATACCGTGGATAAAGCCTGACTTCCCACCCACAAAGATATAAATGAACCAACCATACACACATTGTAATAGATCCAGCAACTCGACTGTGAGCATAAGGTGTCTTACGATAATCGTGAATGAAGCCTGGCTTCCCACCCACGAGGATATAATTGAACCAACCATCCACACACTGTGATAGCTCCAGCAACTCGACTGTGGGCATGAGGTGTCTTACGAAACCCGTGTATAAAGCCTGGCTTCCCACCCACGAGGATATAAACGAACCAACCATCCACACACTGTTATAACTCCAGCAACTCGACTGTGGGCATGAGGTGTCTTGCGATACCCGTGGATAAAGCCTAGCTTCCCACCCACGAAGACATAAATGAACCAACCATCCACACACTGTAATATCTCCAGCAACTTGACTGTGAGCATGAGGTATCTTACGATACCCATGGATAAAGCCCGGCTTCCCATCCACGAGGATATAAATGAACCAATCATCCACACACTGTAATAGCTCCAGCAACTCGACTGTGGACATAAGGGGTCTTACGATACCCATGGATAAAGCCTGGCTTCCCATCCACGAGGATATAAATGAACCAACCATCCACACATTGTAATAGCTCCAGCAACTCGACTGTGAGCTTGAGGTATCTTACGTGGATAAAGCCTGGCTTCCCACCCACGAGGATATAATTGAACCAACCATACACACATTGTAATAGATCCAGCAACTCGACTGTGAGCATAAGGTGTCTTACGATAATCGTGAATGAAGCCTGGCTTCCCACCCACGAGGATATAATTGAACCAACCATCCACACACTGTAATAGCTCCAGCAACTCGACTGTGGGCATGAGGTGTCTTACAAAACCCGTGTATAAAGCCTGGCTTCCCACCCACGAGGATATAAACGAACCAACCATCCACACACTGTTATAACTCCAGCAACTCGACTGTGGGCATGAGGTGTCTTGCGATACCCGTGGATAAAGCCTAGCTTCCCACCCACGAAGACATAAATGAACCAACCATCCACACACTGTAATATCTCCAGCAACTTGACTGTGAGCATGAGGTATCTTACGATACCCATGGATAAAGCCCGGCTTCCCATCCACGAGGATATAAATGAACCAATCATCCACACACTGTAATAGCTCCAGCAACTCGACTGTGGACATAAGGGGTCTTACGATACCCATGGATAAAGCCTGGCTTCCCATCCACGAGGATATAAATGAACCAACCATCCACACATTGTAATAGCTCCAGCAACTCGACTGTGAGCTTGAGGTATCTTACGTGGATAAAGCCTGGCTTCCCACCCACGAGGATATAAATGAACCAACCATCCACACACTGTAATAGCTCCAGCAACTCGACTGTGGGCATGAGGTGTCTTACGATACCCATGAATAAAGCCTGGCTTCCCACCCACGAGGATATAAATGAACCAACCATCCACACACTGTAATAGCTCCAGCAACTCGACTGTGGGCATGAGGTGTCTTACGATACCCATGAATAAAGCCTGGCTTCCCACCCACAAGGATATATAAATACACAAAAGGTGAAAATAGCAAGTAAGTAATGCAACATATAATACACTAACATATAATACAATAAACAACATATAATACACTAAATAAATATTAAAAAGAAGTAACATTACTTATATTGTACAGTTGAATCTTAGAAAATTTGTATTTTTATATCTAACTGACACGGTGAGTGGAAAAACAAATGGTCCTTTACAATTTAGCTTAGCCGGTTTGAACGACTAGGGCAAAGCTCAGCTGGATAGGATAGCGTTCTCATCTTGGTGGCTGGAAGGTACGTATGGGAGTTATGACGCAGCGTCACTTGACGTCATATCGATCAACTGAGGTCGCTAGTTGTGTAGATACTGGGATATTTATGACAGACAATCCGTTTAAATTACGATTGTGTGGTCAAATGGTTAACGCGACCGATACAAATTAAACGGTCGGTGACAAACCCATCAGGGACTCGAAACCTTTAACATGAAATCTCTGTAAAATGGTAACTTGCCAGTTTAGTACGATGCCGCACGAATGCTTTTGGATTAAGAGCAAATTTCTTGTAAATTTAAAAAACATTTTTGTTCAAGGACCTTAAATTTTTAATACTGTTAAATTTGGTAAATTCTGTTAGATGATTGGTACTCAGCCGGGAGGTTAAAGGTCGGGTTGCCGGAGCTATTGCAGTTTGTTGTGTATGATTCACAGTTTCCTTTAATTTTGTAGAACCTAATATTCCACTGGATTCAAGCAATGTCCGTAAAGTGCCTTGCACTAGGACAAAACCAATAACCAGTTTCGTACCTTTCGGTTGGAAAATGTCGCACTAAACCACCAGACTAACCGGTCGTTCGGAAGATAAAGATGATTATCCTACCAATCCCTATCTTTCTGTATATTGAAAGCATGTCGGCTCTTTACTGGAAACGAGTTCCAAATTTTATTTTGAAAAGTTTAAATCAATGGAAAATACAAGAAACGCGTTTCGGTATATTGTCGGGTGCAAGTGTATGAGGTTTGGCAGAATTTAGTAATAAGATAAATCACACCTTGTATAAAACGAATATAACCACAACTATACTATAAGTCACTCTGTATAAAACAACATAGTCATTGCAAACGTGTGTTTACGTCACGCAGAGAAGTTCTAGAATTCCGTGAATGTTAACGAACTTTGCTTAAAGAAGTTGTGACGTCAAATAATTGTTTGTCGTTTAACTGGATGTTCACAATCAATCTAACAGTTTATTTATATTGCAGTAGGTGTATAGATACGGTGCAGTGGATTTATTTCTTAAATAACAAGGTTTCATTGACAGGCTTAATATATATTATCGTTTTTTGCATTTGTCAACAAGTCAGGTATGAGACTGTGATCAGTTTTAACCCACAAATCATGAAATACTTTGGTCTATTGATCATCTTCTGTGGTTTGTACATTGTTGCATCAGGTAACGAAGGTTTCTTTTGAGTACTGGACATTTTGTTAAACCAGTACATTACAGAGAGACCAACGTCCCAAGGAGGAAGCTCAGAGCTGCAATCTGATTCGAAATTCCCGAAACGAAAGGCATTTGTTAAGTACAACTTGTGTTTACGTTCTGTCCCAACTTTTATCAACGCAACAGCAAGGCCCCAAGATCCAAACCTTCCTCATAAATTCAACTTGACTGTTGTAAAAAACGCCCTTTTCGGTTTTTTGTTTGAACTTGTGCGAACCGACGAGCCCACAGGCTGGGATACGATGCTGATTGTAGATTGGGTGATTCATACAGGTGAGAAAAATAGATTCAATGTACAATGCTGCAGTTATTAGCTATTTATATGAATGATTACTGTATCGTTACATGAAAATCGTCCATCATTATCTACCGTGTAACTGTAGTAGCTACAAGATGGGTTTGGTAAAACAGGGATCCACCAAGTCTATGTTAATACACGGATACCACACAAATACTTAACGAAAAAATTTAAGATTGACATTCTTTTGTAATTTTCAATATATATTTTGGTTTAGGATTACCCACAAGCTGCAAAGAAGCATTGCGGTTTGGACTCAGCGAAAGTGGAATACAACACATATATAACCCGGGGAATCAGCAAACTTTGAAAGTTTATTGCGATCAAACTACTGACACAGCAAAACGACCTCCATTTAGAACCAGTGTTTCAATGGCTCCAACGCGGAGTAAGACCAGCTTACCGAAAAGTGAAGTCATCCACGACCGAAACCCGACATTACTGG
>CH001887.1:0-14847 GCA_000149265.1 Ciona savignyi
AAAACAGTTCTTGTTTTGTTCACAATTTAGGGCCGTTCGGTGTTTTGGTGGCGACGGTGGGTTTAAGTTCGCTCAATAGGAATCTAGGGAACGAGTCCCGTTCCATGAGGAGGAAAACTCGTACTTGCGCGAGGTCGAATGATGCGCTGTCCGGTTTCTGCATGTTGGATTTGGTGGTCGCTCGTGTACCAGCGTCGATGTTAATCTGTCAAAGAGGGGAGATGTTAATACTTGTCAATTCCAGTTAGCATGGCAAATCTAATGGTATTAAAACAATCAAATAAACGAACCGGGCCGCGATTTGACCCTCATGAAAATTATTAAGTTCTCCGAGAACATTGCCTATTCGATACGTCATTCTGTTTTAATTGCAACGATTGCTATTCAAGTTAAAGCCTTCAATTAGCCACAAATTAAACAATTGCTATCTCACCTCACTAGGAGCGTTCACTGTCTACGTAGGTTTCATGGATAATTTGAGCTAGTTTCAGTTGCTTGTTGGACTTCTGTTTCCTATAGCTTTCGATTTCTAGCCAGAAATCCAAATTTTCTTCGCTGAATTCTTTCTTAAGAAATTCCCGAAAGCTTGCCACGCGAGCTAAAATGTTAAATGTACATTTAAATGATTGATTCAGAAAATAATACGGAGTTTTAAAAATCGAATTTTGATTGAAACTTACATTTTTTCGTGAGAAATTGTCGAAGTGTATTGGTAGCTATAACTTTATCGCTTCGCCACGCGGACAATCTGGTAAAGAAAACAATATTTAAAAACTAAAACACGAAATATGCAAAACAAAAAGAGATAAGTGCAAGACTTACGACTGAAAGTAGTCACTCCTTCGCTTCTTGAACAAGGAGGTTGCAATGTTGGCGATGTTGAATTGGGTTTAGACTCGAGTTTTGCCATCGAGCAGGTCAGAACTGGATTTCATAAGCATTTTGTTGATCAGATATTAAACAATGGTAATACAACAATTTTCTAAAGAAAATAAAAACAACAAAATCAGTATTTGCCACCGGCAATCTACTTAAAATGACAAAATCACACGACTGCGATCCTATTTAAGCCAGTAATACCATGCTAACTGACATCAGGAATTCATTTGACTGCCTACTAAACATAACTTTTCTAGCCCTGTCGACATTCAACAGAGTTAGAATTTTCTGCCTCTATAGGCGAAAATTCCGACTGTTATGTTTTGTAACATGGCAAGTGAGGCTTTTATAGTAGGCGGCTTGCTGCGAGAGGATTTTCGCCGACAAATTTCCTTTTTTCTACTTACGCGTCACACACGTTTACTCGGGATCTAAACAAATATCCTCATTCCCCTTCTTCTGCCTGCTGTGTTAGTATAATTATTCTCTGGAATTTGTGTAATCGAATTTGCTTCTTATACAAGATAAGCTGGACGAAAAGATGGATTTCGTTGTTGACAAATTAAGTAATTACCTTGTACCTTGCTCCTGTCTTATCTTGGGCGAGTTCGCGGATGGGAGAGATTTAACTGATGCCGCGATTCGTGCTCTGCTCGATGCTAAGACGGTTGGAAGATTTCGGTCTCATGTTCATCATTTTCAGAGAGTTTTTTTGAGATTCTCATTCGAACATCACGGAACGGTGTTACGATCGCGTGTTTAATCTTTTTCCCCGCCCCGGAAATCGCCGAAAATGGTCGGGAAGTTACGGACAGTTTTCGACTGTGGCGTCTAGTTGCCGGTGATACGGATGGGCTAAACACAGTTTCGTAGCTAATATCCAGGATTCCGGAGACGAATGAAACCTCATATAAATCATCAGCCGCATCTGGACAACTGTCCAACACTCCGGAAGACCGCGAACGCGAAACAGAGGAATTGGATTTTCCAGAAGTCTTTAACATCATATTGATGTGGCGACCATGCAAAGTCGGTCAAATATTTTTTTTATCATCATCTGTAAACCGTCACCCACTAAAATCTAAAAAATAAATGCACACACCGATGGGCGGTCAAATGTTGCGAGCTCTATGCAAAAATTAGGTGGGGTCTGTAATCTTCCATACCAGCCACGAAGAGAAGAAATTTATTGAAATCTACGGTGGTGTGTGGCCGAATGGTTAACGCGACCGATACATATACCTACTCTTATACAAAAAAAACGGTCCTAGTAACGAGCTCAGCATCGCGGTCCGAAACTTGGTTCGGTCATAAAAAAACATTATTGAAATCTACGGTGGTGTGTGGCCGAATGGTTAACGCGACCGTTATAAATACCGGGTCCCATACAAACAAAAACGGTCCTTGTGACGAGCCCGTCATGGGTTGGAAACTTGACTCGGGAAAAAAATAGTTATTGAAATCCAAACAAGCACTTCAAGTTTACTAAGTTATCAGCTTTTTTTAATTAGTTGTAGAACGAAATCTTAAAGTTGTGACCTTGTACACCTGCCACATATTTCTTGCCTGTGGGAATGTTTCACGCGATCCACAGTTACCCTATGAAAGGTCGGATGTGATGATCAGCTTGTTCCTATAAACATCTTCCACAAAAAGTTACGACTTCTCATTATTAGTATGTAATTGTATTTAACGATTGGGACTAATAACGATTAAAGCAAAACTGGAATCAGGTTGGTTTGGTTTCTTCAACTTATTCAACCATCATAGGACATGAATTCCAGCAAACCGGCTCTGCTATCTGGCAGTCCAGGCAATCCATGCTGTCGTACACTTCCGCTGAAATAAGTTGATCATAAAATCGCGTAACGTACAGGCGGAGATGTCTGATAAATTATTATTTCATACGTGTTAACATATTTTATCAAATACCTAAAGTCTAGTTGCCAGAGTTATGTTGTGGGATTAAGCATTTTGGCACATTCATGTTTCTTCGGTAGCGTTATTCATTCTGTAACCCAAAATTATTCCAGAATACACTTTTACCGGTATAAATTATGGATCCATGATGGGCTCGTGAGAATATGTATCTGCCGTTAAACATTCTACCACAAAAATCATCCCCAAACAAATTTTCCAGTATACACACCTTTAGTGTGTGCCTCAAACTGCTGGGCAAGGGCTCTGGCGCAAACTGAGTCTCGAATCTCCGGTAGCAGGTTATCTTGCATGCAAACATATAGGACAGCTCGTACGGAGGCATCTCGAAGTTGGGCTTGTGCTTCCTCGCTAAACGAAGACCCGGTCTGCAATCGAAGGTCCTTTGTATAAGATAGAATATTCATGTTTATCCCCGTAAATGGGAAAACCAAGGGGGTTAACACACGGGTAATCGTCAGATCACCTCGCGCCCACCGTCGGGTTACCGAAGCTATTGCAATGTGTTGTATATGATAGACACGTTCCTTCAATTTGGTAAAACCCATTAATCCGCTGGGTTCAGGCAATGTCCGTTTAGTGTCTTGCCCAACGACACAACCGACTAGCTAGCGACCAGTTTCGCACCTGCAACCTTTCGATTGAAAGGCGACCACTTTTCTGCCAGACTAACCGGCCGGATAAATTGTTTAGAAAGTTTAGAAAGCTTTTACATTTGAACTATACCGACACGCCAAGGCTATCACAATCACCTACGAATCATTTATTCCATTTGCCCTAACCTAAATATAACACTCCACAAATTCGTACCTATATCTATTAAGACTACTACTTTAACTTACATTGATTACACGAGCCTCTTCCAGTGGTGAACCCGACACCGCCAGCACCAGCGCACAAATGCTCAAAACAACTAAATATTTCATCTTGGTTTTTTGAAAGTGAGTTCTGTAAAATTCTAACTCGTATCCACTGTATATATACTCCGAATATTTAATTACCACCACATGTTACATTTCGTCGCTGTAACGCAATTTCGTTCTTCAAACACTCGTTTTATGAACTATGTAGAACAATTCACATTCTCATTAGTAAGCACCGGAAATTATAATAATGTTCTAATAATTTCTGGATAAACATCCACTGACATTTCGCATTCCATTAAAAACATATGGCTTAATAATGGATTATTAAAAATTATTGGAAAGGTAAATAATATGAAACCATAATTTCCGAATATCGTTTTATGTTTCATTTGTTTTTACGTTCAAAGATAAAAATTTAAAAGTAAAATACACTCTGCGAACTAAATTATAAGTTGTCCAATAATTAACAGGTAATAACTCTTTAATCACACTACACTGTTAACTATTGTATTCGAAATACAAACTGTTGCGTTCAAGCTGGATTTCGCCAAAACATATTCAGAAAAGTTACCACAGTTCAAACGTGTCAAAACGTAATATCATGGATTTTGTAAATACGAAGTATATTAAGCGATCCAAGCTATTCAAGCGCTCCATGCGATCCAAGCGGTCCTGTAGTATTTAGACTTAGAGGTACCGTGGTCGAATGGTTAACGCGACCGATACTCATACCGACTGCTATGCAAAAACGGTCCATGACGAGCACATAAGTTCGAACTTTGGACCAATATAAAAATAGTAAAGGCCAGATATATACATAAAACTGGATTTTAATTAGTAGCTACATTACGATGCAAAAACTTATATTATATATACCTGCAGGTTCGAAACTAGTGGCTAGTTCGTCAGTTGTGTCATTGGGCAAAAAGGCAGAACACTGCTAGAACCCAGTGTAATATTGCGTACTAACAAATTAAAGAAAAGTTTATATCATGCACAACACACTGCAACTGTTTTGCTAATCCCACATTGAGCGCGGGGTGATATGATAATTGCCCGTCCCATGTGTTTTCTCAACAATGGGGAAAACACAAATATCTCACGCTATCATAAACCCCTTAACAGAGATAGCACATTTGAATGGGCAAGTAATATGCCATGAGTTTCCGCTTGCAGTATATTCAGCATCAATAACGTGGGGAGCATTTTCACGTGTATGACACTCTCTAGTGTTAGATTCGTTTCGTCACAATTAGATCTGATTTACGTGAGAATTAAAGATTTAAACGTCATTTAAATTAAAATGCGCAGAAATACAAACAAGTAAAAAATATCTATAGAACGTGAAATGTTGTACCCTCGGTTGGATGGGTGGCGGTCGTTTAGTACGGTTTTGCACAGAGGTTTCGTGTTGATATTTTAACATCGGGCGGGCGGTTCCACATTCCGATATTTGTGGAGGATGGATCAGCTGCGACTTGTATGAGCAACCCAGTGCGAGTTTCATGGTTTATCGGATAACTAGGGTGCCAAGCTCCGTTAAAGGCCAGATCCCCATTGCTTGTAGAAATTTCATATATCTGAAAAATACAAATATATATATTGTGTATTAAAGCTTTGTAAGGTTGTATGTTTCACAAAAAGACTATCGGATTTATTGGAAATAGCGCCGCAAATACTCTAACAAAAGGTTTACATCAATCAACACATATTACAAAAGAGACCGAAAGTTAAAAGGTATTACACCAAACTTTCATATTGTTTCCTGAAAATCTGTGGATGTTGATGACGTGTCTCTCTCCGCTACATCTACGTCACACAAAGCTTAGGTTTATCCCCATTATGTATAACGGTCGATAGAACACATAACCTCGTGCTAATTGTCGGTTTGTCAGGGCTATTGTAAATTGGGGCAATCTTTATAAATACAACTGGTATTCGACTTAGCTTTTAACCCGCGTTTAGTGTCTAGGCGAGAAATGTAAACTAATGTAGTAAATATACACACATCTTATTGAAAACCCAAAATAAGCGTGGCTTTAAACTACATATCGAAACGTTTTCTGATTCCAGAAATAAACAACATACATATGGTTGATACTCTCTTGCTTAATTTGTGATTTAAAAAGTAGGACCTTCATAACTTACATATTTCAAATGAAAAGCAAAGAAAGAGGGAAGGGACATTTTTAAAAAAGAAACACATTTGAGTTGTGGAAGTAGTGGTGGTTATATCACGTGATTGACACTCTCTAGATTTAGATTAGTTTCGTATCAATTGGACATCCGAATGACGTAAAAGTTTATTTTATAAACGCTTTATGTCGTTAAAATGCGTGAAGATATAAATAAGTGCAAAAAATCTATTAAACGTGAATTGTACTTGTATGTTCGGTTGGATGGGTGGCGGCGGCTTAGTACAATTTTGCACAAAGGTTGCGTCATAATATTTTAATATCGGGCTGACGGTTCCATATTCCGATATTCGAGTACGATGGGTCAGCTATGACCTGTAGGATCAACCCGGTGTAAGTTGCATTGGATTTCGGATATCCAGGGAGCCAAGCTCCGTTAAAAGCTGGTTCCCCGTTGCTTTTCGACATTTGATATGTCTGAAAAATACAATACATTATGTGTATGAAAGCTTTAAAAAAAGGGGTCTACATCGATCATCTAACAGGACAAAGTATATATCTATTGGTAAACGCAACAAAACCTATTGTGCAATAAATATAACCTCACAAACCGTGGTATTGTAGTTCATAACAAGCCAGATTCGAGCCCATTTTTTATCAACAGAGACAATCGTGGTCTTGACGTAATTATAAACTACGTCATACATTTCCTTGTCTACAATATCGACCAGCGCGGCACCAAGTAGTTTGCAAGTTTTCTGTGCTTCATAGCGATTCTGGTAGACCCACTTTCTTGGCTCAGTCAACCAAATGAAGAACTGGTTGTGCACAATTCCGTCATCTGTCAAGCAAAGATTTGGATCATTTAAAATAACTCTGAAGTTATAAATTCTGTTTTCATGCAAAAATGTCTTAAAAACAATTGTTATCCTGGATCAATGCTTGACTTTATATAAATTCCTGACAGCAAACACATAATAGGCTACAAGCCTTAATCTCTTGCTCTTAGTTAAAAACACGACTTGGGTACCACACTTATACTTACATAGTATTCAGAGATAGTATGCTTTATGTTTATTATACGGCTAAATCAAAGTTACATTTATATTAATCAAAATATAATTTAGTAACAGATTAACATTTTTTTGTGATTGCATTTGTTAAAGAAGCAAATACAGTATACCCATTTATTAATGCAACCAACCTTTAAAATACAGAGTCCAATCGACAACAATGGCTGTGTTCCAGCTTGTGGACTGGTCAGTTCGCTTCATTTCAATCCAGAACCCGGATGAAGTGATTTTGATCACGCTAGCATTGAATGTCTCCGGCATAGATGCATGGTAGGTGGTAACTGTTACATTGGCCGAAATGGGTGCAACATTTAAGCACATTAGGTAGCCGACGAATTCCCTTTTTGTCTTCCATGTTGAATGCGATTGCATGACATTTTGACCTCGTTGAGATGCAGACACGACTGTATAATGTTGGAATCAAACACAAATAAACATTTGCAATAAACCTTACCTGACAAAGCAATGCTCAAGCCATAGGCAACGACCATCAAACCAAAGAAATCCATGGAAATGTCGTTAATAATTCAGCAAATATTACAACTGTTCTTCTAAACCAGTGGTTCTTAAACTTTTTCAGTCGCGCCCCCCTTGAGATTTGTGATTCATGCTCACGCCTCACCTACTCAAAATCAAATTTACGAAAAATAGAACAATAATTTATTTGCCAATACCCTGCTTAGTGTAAAGGATGAAAGGGATCACGAATCGCTATTCGCGAACCGTTTTTTAAAGTTCGCGAATTACAAAATTTAACAAAATCGCGAAAATATAAATTACCGTTGCTGATTTCGCGCACTTTTAATAATAAATCATCAACACGTTAATATAACATGGTTTGCCTTCAACATAACATTTAACAATGAAATTACTATTACATTTATTTACCTTGCTTTTACTTTGCATTATTGACACATAATAAGCATTTCTATCATAATGCAAAAATAGCCATTATGCGTTCATTTACCACGATTCCTTTATTTATGATTGGCGGAGATGCGACACACCCCTTTATAATAAAGTTATGATGTTTTAACAAGTAAGATTACTCGTTTCAAAGGCTTCGTTTCGTCGATATTCGTCCTATCCTACACGCATTAACTCACGATACGTGTATTGAAGTTTATCATTACTACTTAATAACGGTACTGTTTGCTTAATGAATTATCTTTCTGGTTTTAAAGATTAGTTTAAGAGGTTCTGAAACCGCATTCTAAGGCAATTTAACATAGCTAAAGCGCGAAAACGATTTTCTCGTATCCCACGCATTTCGCGAATCGTTTCAAAATCGTTAATTCGAACCCTGCAATATGTCACTGTCATGCTCGCGCCCCCTTGAGAAGCTTCCACGCGGCGCGCCCCCCAGTTTAAGAACCCCTGTTCTAAACAATAGGTGGCCGAATATTTATCATGGTGATACCATAAGAACGAGCTGTTTAAATTTGAGTAAGCTCTGCTAAGATTGCTCTAAACAGTTTCTCTCCTACAGTCAGTGCAACATTAATGCAAAAGAGACCGAAAGTTAAAAGGTACTACATCAAACTTTCATATTGTTTCCTGAAAATCTGTGGATGTTGATGACGTGTTTCTCTCCGCTACATCTACGTCACACAAAGCTTAGGTTTATCCCCATTATGTATAAAGGTCGATGGAACACATAACCCCGTGCTGATTGTCGCGTTGTCGGGGCTATTGCAATTGGTTACAAACTGTTCAAAGCAGCGGTTCTTAACCAGAGAGGAATTTGTGTAAATTATACTTAGTGTTATACGACACTAAAACGTTTTTTTTGAAATTTTTTGATTAATGACTTTTGTTATTACTACGTAGTCCTACTTTCATACCTATATGCCTATATGGGTAAAACTGAATTGGTTTAGACGATACATTATGCAGTTCAAATAAATGCAATTCTAAATATGTGTATATCATTATTTCGTCTAATAGTGACTCAAATTGTGGGTACTTTATACGGCAGGGGAGGAATGAAAAGATTCAAAAAAGGCAAAGGGAAGCATGCAACAAGAATGGTTAACTGGTTTAAGATTTATGAATCAAGGATAATATGTGAATTCTTTATCAATATCAACTCGCACAATGTAGTCCATGCCGGGGGATTGATTATTGACGAGGATAGAATATTCATGTTTCCCCCTTAAATCGGAAAATGCAAGGTTCCTTATCGCACGGCAATCAGATTATTTCGCGAATACTTAAGATGGTGTTTTTGCAGAAAAATTGCCAGATTACCTTCTGTTTACTTTAATGTAACCGGGCTATTGTGTGTTGTGTATGAATAAGACCTTCTTTCAATTTTTAGCAGACGCGCATATTAACCCAACAAAGTAAGAGGATTTCAAGGTTGGTAAAATAGATAGACAAACTCCTATACGCATCATAAACGGCTTTCCGGTAAATCCCTAGAAATAAGATTACACTTGTAGCAGCAGTAATTCCACGTAACGCTTTATATACACACGAAGGAGTAGTTTAACCGAGGTTAAACTTGGAACATGTTAACCCGCGTTTAGTGTCTAGGCAGGAAATGTTAGTGAAATCTATTACATTGGCCGAAATGGGTGCAACATTCAAGCACATTAGGTAGCCAACGAATTTCCTTTTTGTCTTCCACGTTGAATACGATTGCATGACATTTTGACCTCGTTGAGATGCAGACACAACTGTATAATGTTGTACTCAATCACAAATAAATATTTGCAATAAACCTTACCTGACAAAGCAATGCTCAATACACAGACAACGACCATTAAACCGGAGAAATCCATGAACATTTCGTTAATACTTTAGAAAATATCACAACTGGCCTGCTAAACAATAGATGGTAAAATATTTATAATACTGATTCCATAAATAAAATTAAATTTGATTAAGCTCTGCTAAGATAAGTCTAGACAGTTTTTTCTCTTATTGTTAGTGCAACACATTTTGCAAAAGAGACCGAAAGTTAAAAGGTATTACACCAAACTTTCATATTGTTCCCAGAAAATCAGTGGATGTTGATGACGTGTTTCTCTCCGCTACATCTACGTCACACAAAGCTTAGGTTTATCCCCATTATGTATAAAGGTCGATGGAACACATGATCGCGTGTTAATTGTCGGATTTTCGGTGCTATTGCAATGTGTCCCAAACCATTTTCGAAAATTCCACCCTTCGGCAGAAAGTCACTGCATTAAACCGACAAGCTATTTGGGTGACTTAATTATAAGTAATAAAATACTCTAATGCTTAGTTTGCGGACACTATGTCTCCGCACGGAATTGTACAATACCTAGAGTTTTAATCCGTTTATAGGTTTTCGTTTGATCAGTATAAAAGAAGTATTGGTCGGTTATGATAACCCAGCTGTTTCATATACTTAAAATACTATTTTATAATTGTTTCTACAATTTGTATTTTTATGAAATTAGCCGGAATGATATAAATTCTTATACCTCTCTTTAATAGACTTTATTTAAATCTACCAAAAACACAACGCCACAAATTAGCACTTTCACTTAACACTTTATATACTAACAAAGAATGGTTTAGGCTACTGAGTTATTGATCCCACGATCGATAGGCGATTTAGGGCAGGGAATTCTCACCAGGAATCAAAAAGAACACCTGATGTTCTCAAAATTGTTGTTGGAGGTAATTTTGAGACTATGTAATTGGAAATTTATAGAATGTTCGCCTAGATATGCTTTTATCAGACAGCCCAAAGGAATACCCTAAATTTCACGTATTCTTAAATTGATAATCGACATATAGTTTTTACACCGGAAAATTTTAAATAATAAGGCGTGGATATATACGAATCTGGTATATTTATTTAACTGAGCATTAAAAATAAGATTGATTTGGTAACTCACGGACCAATCAGATTCTGCTTGCAGAAACAAGCTTTAGAAAACGTGTATAAACTAGAGAATGTCACTTAGCCACCAATATTTTTGAAACCAATTCTGGCTCTAAGATATATGATTTCTTAGGCAAAAAAGATCGTTTCCCTGATTACCTAACACTCTTGGTATAACTGCTACAAAGTCTATAACGCTTGTTTCTACAAGCACAAACTAATGGGTTACCGAGATACCAATCCAAACATGATATCCATGTTTTGTGATCAAAGGTATTAAAGTGGGTATATTTTAAACACAATAAAATTAAATTTAGTGGGTATTGGTTGGCTGCACGTTAATTTAAATTAAAATTCTTTATTAATTTATGCTGTTGTTGAGTGACCAACTGTTTCGGATAGGAATATTCATCTTTATCCCCGTGAATGGGAAAACCAAGGGGGTTATCATACGGGCAATCGTCAGATCACCTCGCGCCCATCGTCGGGTTACCGGAGCTATTGCAGTGTGTTGTATATGATATACACGTTCCTTTAATTTAGTAGAACCCATTAATTCGCTGGGTTCAGGCAATGTCCGTAAAGCGAATTGCCCAAGAACACAACCGACTAGCTAGCGATCAGTTTCGTACCTGCAACCTTTCGATTGAAAGGCGACGCACTTAACCGCTAGACCAACCGGGGTTGTATACGCATGACAATAGTGTATTATACTGGATTTTTTATTATAGTTTCTGCCATTTTTTTCCCGGTAAACTTATATAATTCAAATCTTTTTTTAGGTGTACTAAACTTTTTCTATTAAAATGAATAGTCCGTTTTAGTTTTATGATATCGAAAAACTAAGAACAGTGACCACAAATTGGCTTAAATTTTGGGAACCGTTCGTCGTTTGTGTATTGTCGGTCCTGCCTGGAGTTTTCCAGACGTGATTTACCTAACTTTTCCCACTGTATCTAACATATATTAAGTTACACATCTTAAAAGTTAAACTGTCTTTAGTTTATTTTAATTGTGTTATTATGGGGCCGTAAATCAGAATGTCCACTGGTTTTAGTGCGGTTGAGTGTTGGGGTAGGGGTTCCCGTAAATGGATTCATAGTGCGCATGGGAAATCCTTAAACATTTTTGAGTAAACATTGACCTTAATTCTTGATAGTAACACGAAGGGAAACCAAAAACGTATCGTGCAGGTTCGAAACTGGTCGCCACCTAGTCGGTTATGCCCTTTGGCAAGGCACTTAGCGGACATTACCTAAACCCAGTGTAATATTGCTTTCTACCAATTTGAAGAACATCATTCACAACACACTGCAACAGTTCCGGTAAACCCACGGTGGGTAATATGGTGATTGCCCGTCCCGTGCATGTTTTCTCATTAATGGGGATAAACATGAATATCCTATCTTATCCTGAACTCACTAACTTAACAGGGATAGCACGTTCGGATGGGTGATTCATTGCAGTATATGCAGCATGTATAACCTGGTAAGTAGTTTTCACGTAATTGACACTCTCTAGTTTTAGATACGTTTTGTTATCATTAAAAAATAAACGTAATAACCTTAGATGCGCAGAGATATAAACCAGTGCAACAATCATTGAAACGTGGATAGTTTTTCTCCCGGTTGGATGGGTGGCGGTGGCTTAATACGATTTTGCACAGAGGTTACGTGATGATGTTTTAACATCGGGCGGGTGGTTTCGCATTCCGATTTGTGAATGCGATGGGTAAGCTGTGACTAGTATGAGCATCCCGGTATGAGTTGCGTAGGATTTCGGATAATTATGATGCCAAGCTCCGTTAAAAGCTGAATCGCCATTGCTTGTCGACATTTCATATGTCTGAAAAAATACAAGTTAACTAATGAGTATAGAGCAAGGTTATATGTGTACAGGACTATCGTATTAAATGCGGTGAATAGCGCTGCAAACGTTCGAAAAAAAGTTTATATCGATCATCTAAGAAGGCAAAGTATATGTCTATTGTTAAACGCAACATAACCTATTGTGCAATATATACACTTTGTTCTCACAAACCGTGGTATTGTAGTTCATAGCAAGCCAGATTCGAGCCCAATTTTTATCAACAGAGACAATCGTGGTCTTGACGTAATTATAAACTACGTCAAACGTTTCCTTGTCTACAATTTCAACCAGCGCGGCACCAAGTAGTTTGCAAGTTTTCTGTGCTTCATAGCGATCCTGGTTGACCCACTCGCTTGGATCAGTCAACCAAATGAAAAACTTGTTGTGTACAATTCCGTCATCTGTAAAGCAAAGATTTGGATCATTTAAAAAAAAAACTCTGAAGTTATAATTTCTGGTTTCATGCAAAACAATCCCTGAAACAATTGGTGTCCTTGGATCAATGCTTGACTTTTTATAATTTCCTGACAGCAAATACATAAGCCTCAATTTCTGGCTCAGTTAAAAAAACGACTTAAGTACCACACTTATACTTCCATAATATTCAGAGATAGTACGCTTAAGTTACATTTATATTAAACAAAATATAATTTAGCAACAGATTAACATTTTTTGTGATTGCATCGGTTAATACAGCAAATACAGTATACCAATTTATTATTGCAACCAACCTTTAAAATACAGAGTCCAATCGACAACAATGGCTGTGTTCCAGCCTGTGGACTGGTCAGTTCGCTTCTGTTCAATCCAGAACCCGGATAAAGTAATTTCGATCACGCTAGCATTGAATTTCTCTGGCATTGATGCATGGTAGGTGGTTACTGTTACATTGGCCGAAATGGGTGCAGCATTCAAGCACATTAGGTAGCCGACGAATTCCCTTTTTGTCTTCCATGTTGAATACGATTGCATGACATTTTGACCTCGTTGAGATGCAGACACAACTGTATAATGTTAAGATTAAATACAAATAAACATTTGCAATAATCCTTACCTGCAAAAGCAATGCTTAAACCACAGACAACGACTATTAAACCGAAGAAATCCATGGAAATGTAGTTAATAATTCAGCAAATATTACACCTGATCTTCTAAACAATAGGTGGCCGAATATTTATAATAGTAATACCATAAACGAGCTGTTTAAATTTAAGTAAGCTCTGCTGAGATTGCTGTAAACAGTTCTTCTCCTACGGTCAGTGCAACTTTAATGCAAAAGAGACCGAAGGTTAAAAGGTAGTACACCAAACATTAATATTGTTTCCTGAAAATCTGTGGATGTTGATGACGTGTTTCTCTCTGCCGCATCTACGTCACACAAAGCTCAGGTTAATCCCCATTATGTATAACGGTCGATAAAACACATAACCCGTGCTAATTGTCCGGCTATTGCAATGTGTTACAAATTGTTTAAGGCAGCGGTTCTCAACTGGGAAGGTACTTGTGTATTTTATACTTAGTGTTATATGACACTAAGGCGATTTTTATGAAATTTTTGATTTATGACATTTGTTATTATTACGTATAGTCCTACTTTTATACCTATATGTCTATATGCGTAACACTGAAGTGGTTTAGCCGATACATTATGCAGTTCAAATAAATGCAACTCTTAATATGTGTATATCATTATTTCGTCTTATAATGACACGAATTGTGGGTACTTTATACGGCAGGGGAGGAATGAAAAGATTCAAAAAAGGCAAAGGAAGGCATGCAACAAGAATGGTTAACTGGTTTAAGATTTATGAATCAAGGATAATATGTGAATTCTTTATCAATATCAACTCGCACAATGTAGTCCATGCCGGGGGATTGATTATTGACGAGGATAGAATATTCATGTTTCCCCCTTAAATCGGAAAATGCAAGGTTCCTTATGTCACGGCAATCAGATTATTTCGCGAATACTTAAGATGGTGTTTTTGCAGAAAAATTGCCAGATTACCTTCTGTTTACTTTAATGTAACCGGGCTATTGTGTGTTGTGTATGAATAAGACCTTCTTTCAATTTTTAGCAGACGCGCATATTAACCCAACAAAGGAAGATGATTTCAAGGTTGGTAAAATAGATAGACAAACCCTATACGCATCATAAACGGCTTTCCGGTAAATCCCTAGAAATAAGATTACACTTGTAGCAGCAGTAATTCCACGTAACGCTT
>CH001883.1:0-10802 GCA_000149265.1 Ciona savignyi
CTCAAAACTTTGAATCCCTTTAATCCTCATGTTTTTAGATCTTTTAGCAAGTAGATATCAATAATTTCATCATCTTCTAGAAATTTCACTCGGATGGACCTTGTAGTAACTGTTAAAACAAAATATTTCATAAAAATACAACATTGTTACTTGCGTAAGTGAAATAACTTAAGCATGAAACGTTGTATTCATGAACATAGCTAGTACAAATCTGATATTAGACTAGCATAGAATATTCAATCATGTAAATTTTATAATATTTACCACAGCATTCACTGTTACAAATATTATTATACCCTGGAAATGCTGTGCCAAGGCAGGAACGGTCACATAAAACTAAATACTTTATATTTTTAACAAAATATTGAACAACTTAACAATTTATACCTCACCACTATATTAAACAGTATCATACCTTGAAGCATTAGATTCATGACAAGTTCGCAGTATAAATTACTAATCATTATTGATCAAAATTGAAAAAAATGTATATCTACCAAAACTTCACCCAGTGTAAGTAAAGATCGGTCATATTTTCTAATTATTTTTTCATAATAAGTTTTCGTTATACTGCAGTCTTGTGCTAGCTGTTTGAACTGGTGTGTATTTACTTTAATTTTATCACCGTGTTTCCCTTGTTAGTGAGATTTGAACCTATAATTAGCCTTGTAGACTGTGCCCATCACTTTTTACAGTTGACCAAAATATTTATTAACCTTCAATCTTAAACTTTACCTATATAGTTAAGTATATTGGTTTATACAGTTTAGATTCAAACCTTTGTTGTCTGGTTGTACAATGCATTTGGTATTTCTCATTTGTTCGCTCATGTTGAATTCTAAAACATAATAAAATATATGTTGGTGTAACTTAAATTAGAATAACACAAGACCAAGCCATAATGCAGAAAATCCAAGCTTGGCATACATTGGTACCTATGTCTAAGCACTAATTAATTCAAGTTTAGTATTTAGAAAATCAAATGTAAACAACCACTGGTTTGCAAACCACATTTATAATTGATCGTGCATACAGGCTTCTGCAACTCTACCACTGGGAGATTCCAACTCTGTTATTTATAAAAAAATATTGCATCTATACCTGTTACAATGAGAAACGAAACTATAAGACTTTTTTCCCATCGGCAGCTAAAATCGCTGTTGATGCATAAATAAAAATAATATATATATATATTGAAATATATACTGTGTTTGTATTTATTGAAAATTTATAAAAATGGGGGCAATCCGTGTACAGAAAACTATTTGAACCCAGAATTAGACTAGCACTAGATCATATAACATTCATACATAACAATAATCTTGATCTTATTGAGACGAATTTAAAGTTGATTAGTTGATCACATACTGATTCTCATTTATTAATTTAAATGGTCAATTAGTTGATCATATACATTTATAGTACAATTTTAAAGTATACCATTTTATCCTCCAGAACCCAATTTAACTTTATGTCTACCAACGTCAATACTCCAATAGGATTGACTACAAATTTCAGTATGAAATCAACATTGTCCAGCTAAGTGGTCTAGGAAACAACACAACAAGGTTTAATGTTCAACTTGGTCATGTTGTGGTCAGCTGTGGTCTGTGTCCCTACGCAACAGCTCCAACAACCTGACTGTCGTGTTATATAGTATTGAAACTGGATGCATCCTTATAAATTCTAAAATTTAGTTACCTGCTAGAAGAAGAAAATCTTATTTTTGAACCTCGCTGTCGATTTCTGCCACGATTTCGACTTTCGTGATCTGAACCTTTAAAAATAAAAGTACCGTAGGCGGCAGGGACAGGGCAATATACTTAATATGTATGGTGCTTATGATGACAGAGATTCAGTGCTAAAACTGGATGATATTGTTTCGATGAGCTGCTGAATTCGCCCCTAAATCTACACATAAAGTATCAAATTAATTATACCTAATGATACTTATAAATTTACTTCCTGTTGATATTTGAACAATAATCGCTTAAAAATAAGTTTCATTTTAAAAACTACAAAATAATAGAGGCATCGAACGTGACATCCAAACTTATACTAAATGGTAATGAATGTTAGAATTAAAGCTTAGTTGGTACAACACATTATCACATAATTGAGTGTTCAGGAATAATTTCCTGTGCTAGGCAATTTGCATTGAAAAGGGGGATTACCTAACCGTTTTATTCACCTGTAGTTGTAATTATGTTTCTTGAGATGACGATGACACCGTTTCCGTTTTCGTTTCATATCTTCTTGGCCTCGAGATCTGGACCTAATATACAAAAATCATTCCAAACTTAATATATGTAGCATGATATATAAAACGTCACACAGCAAGTATTTTATAATATTTACCAAGATTCGGAGCAGGAATACTCCGAAGTGGATGAAGAATAACTTCTATGTCTTTCAGATCTGTACAAATTTGTTTAATACATTTTAATAAATTTTAATACGTTTTAATACGTTTTAATACGTTTTAATATGTTTTAATACGTTTTAATACATTTAATACATATTAATAATATTAATTATTAATATGTGTATTATATTGCAATAGCATGATAAATGACAATGATTGCCTGTATTCTCCATTGACTTTTCATACAATTGATTAAGAGAGTTTGTCAAAAGTGACAGCATTCTGCATGTTTTCTAAGTACGTTTAGATTTCATTAGGTGTCACTCTAAGTGGTTTTGAACACCCTGTTAAATTAGGCAATTGTGATTTGTCATAATAGATATTTTTGATTATAAAATACTTCCACATTTAAAAACCTTAAAAACATGTTTTGGGTACTTTAATCTTTAAATAAGATAATAAAAAATAATGAAAATAGGTACATCGCCAATATGCTGAAAATACCTTTCACATCTCTTTTCTTTAAACGTGGATTGTCTGTGCCTAAAATATATCAAATCATTTTATAGCATGTAGGCAAAGTATATATATATGAACGACTGTAAAATGCCTTTAAAATTGGTAAGTTCTAATTGTCCGAAATTAAGGCAGTAGCTTTCTGCAGTACTACATATAATAAATACATGTTGTAAAATAGTAATTCCGAGTGGCCAAGTAGCTTAGTGGGTTAGTGCTTTGCCTTCCTGCCGAAAGGTTGAAGGATCTAAACCAGCTGCTAGCTAGACAGTTGTGTTCTTAGGCAAGGCACTTAGCGGACATCGCCTAAACCCATTGGATTGGATGGGTTCTACATTTCAAGAATATATAACACTGCAATGACCCGGTAACCCGACGGTGGACGCGAGGTAAGCTGACGATTGCCTGTATGATAACTCTTGCTCGTTTTCATATTCACAGAAATAAAACATGAATATCCGGGGCTAGTATACGATGCTCCGTACAGCTCAGATTGAAGCGAAGAAACGAGAGAGAGAAAAAAGGCAATGACGTTTCGGGGTTTTACCTTTTATGATAAACCACTACCCAGCAGTATCGGAGCTCATATAAAACGCTATAAATCCGCTTGTACTTGAGCTAATTACAAAATTTTTGCACCATTGGAAAGAAGAAGAAACCTGCTACACGACCATTCACAAAGCAAACCTCCCCATACTCATCATGCTTTGTGTATTACCCTTCCAAATATAACCTAAAAGCGATCGTATAATAAACCATTTAAATGCCCGAATATAGTATTTATTTTTACATTGAATTAAGCAGGCATTATCCAGCTATGACATATCCAAAAACTAAGTCTTAATCTCCTTTATTTTTCGCAATAGAGCTTTTTACGCACACCCTCCTTTTGACGGTTTTCGAAAGAAATCGCCAACTCATTGTTTCGCGAACCTTATGTACTATCCCCCACGTGTATAAAACTACATAACTTGACTTGTAGTGGGTCTACATACACAATCTTGGCATTATTGGAAAGAAGAAGAATCCTGCTATACGACTATCTACAAAGTAAACATTTAAATTAATCATTCGCTTAGTAATACACCTCTCAATATGACCAAAAAGCGATCGTGTAACTAACTACTTAAATAAAGGAAAATATATTTATTTTTTATATTAAATTAAACATAATTTAACCAGCTATAACATATCCAAAAACTAAGTTTTAATCTCCTTTATTTTTCGCAATAGAGCCGTTTACGCACACCCTCCTTTTGACGGTTTTCGAAAGAAATCGCCAACCCATTGTTTCGCGAACCTTATGTACTCTCCGCCGCGTGTATAAAACTACATAACTCGACATGTAGTGGGTCTACAAACACAATCTTGGCATCATTGGAAAGAAGAAGAGTTCTGCTATACGACTATCTACAAAGTAAACCTTTAAATTAATCATTCCCTCAGCAATACATCTCTTAATATGACCAAAATGCGATCGTGTAAGTAACTACTTGAATGCAACAAAATATAATTTATTTTTACATTATTTTAAAGATAATTTATTCATTTATACCATATCAAAAAAATAAGGATTAACCTCCTTTACTTTTCGCAATAGAGCCGTTCACGCACACCCTCCTTTTGACGGTTTTCGAAAGTACTCGCCAACCCATTGTTTCGCGAACCTTATGTACTCTCCCCCGCGAGTATAAAACTACATAACTTGACTTGTAGTGGGTCTACATACACAATCTTGGTATCATTGGAAAGAGGAAGAATCTTGCTATACGACTATCTACAAAGTAAACCTTTAAATTAATCATTCGCTTAGTAATACACCTCTCAATATGACCAAAAAGCGATCGTGTAACTAACTACTTAAATAAAGGAAAATATATTTATTTTTTATATTAAATTAAACATCATTTATCCAGCTATAACATATCCAAAAACTAAGTTTTAATCTCCTTTATTTTTCGCAATAGAGCCGTTTACGCACACCCTCCTTTTGACGGTTTTCGAAAGAAATCGCCAACCCATTGTTTCGCGAACCTTATGTACTATCCCCCACGTGTATAAAACTACATAACTTGACTTGTAGTGGGTCTACATACACAATCTTGGCATTATTGGAAAGAAGAAGAATCCTGCTATACGACTATCTACAAAGTAAACATTTAAATTAATCATTCGCTTAGTAATACATCTCTTAATATGACCAAAATGCGATCGTGTAACTAACTACTTAAATAAAGGAAAATATATTTATTTTTTATATTAAATTAAACATAATTTATCCAGCTATAACATATTCAAAAACTAAGTTTTAATCTCCTTTATTTTTCGCAATAGAGCCGTTTACGCACACCCTCCTTTTGACGGTTTTCGAAAGAAATCGCCAACCCATTGTTTCGCGAACCTTATGTACTCTCCCCCGCGAGTATAAAACTACATAATTCGACCTGTAGTGGGTCTACAAACACAATCTTGGCATCATTGGAAAGAAGAAGAGTCCTGCTATACGGCCATCTACAAAGTAAACCTTTAAATTAATCATTCGCTCAGCAATACATCTCTTAATATGACCAAAATGCGATCGTGTAAGTAACTACTTGAATGCAACAAAATATAATTTATTTTTACATTATATTAAAGATAATTTATTCATTTATAACATATCCAAAAAACTAAGTTTTAATCTCCTTTATTTTTCGCAATAGAGCCGTTTACGCACACCCTCCTTTTGACGGTTTTCGAAAGAAATCGCCAACCCATTGTTTCGCGAACCTTATGTACTCTCCCCCACGTGTATAAAACTACATAACTTGACTTGTAGTGGGTCTACGATACACAATCTTGGTATCATTGGAAAGAGGAAGAATCTTGCTACACGACCATCTACAAAGTAAACCTTTAAATAATCATATGCAGAGTAGTGCCCCTTCAAATATGACCAAAATGCGATCGTGTAAGTAACTACTTAAATGCAAGAAAATATAATTTATTTTTATATTGAAATAAAGATAATTTATTCATTTATAACATATTTAAAATTTAAGTCTTAATCTCCTTTACTTTTTGCAATAATCCAGTCCACGCACACCCTCCTTTTGACGGTTTTTGAAAGAAATCGCCAACCCATTGTTTGGCGAACCTTGTGTACTCTCCCCCGCGAGTATAAAACTACATAACTCGACCTGTAGTGGGTCTGCAATACACAATCTTGGCATCATTAAGGAAAGAAGAAGAGTCCTGCTATACGACTATCTACAAAGTAAACCTTTAAATTAATCATTCGCTTAGTAATACACCTCTCAATATGACCAAAAAGCGATCGTGTAACTAACTACTTAAATGAAAGTAAAATATATTTATTTTTTATATTAAATTAAACATAATTTATCCAGCTATAACATATCCAAAAACTAGGTTTTAATCTCCTTTATTTTTCGCAATAGAGCCGTTTACGCACACCCTCCTTTTGACGGTTTTCGAAAGAAATCGCCACCCATTGTTTCGCGAACCTTGTGTACTCTCCCCCGCGAGTATAAAACTACATAACTCGATCTGTAGTGGGTCTACAAACACAATCTTGGTATCATTGGAAAGAAGAAGAATCCTGCTATACGACTATCTACAAAGTAAACCTTTAAATTAATTATTCGCTTAGTAATACATCTCTTAATATGACCAAAATGCGATCGTGTAAGTAACTACTTGAATGCAACAAAATATAATTTATTTTTACATTATTTTAAAGATAATTTATTCATTTATACCATATAAAAAAATTAAGGATTAATCTCCTTTACTTTTCGCAATAGAGCCGTTCACGCACACTCTCCTTTTGACGGTTTTCGAAAGTACTCGCCAACCCATTGTTTCGCGAACCTTGTGTACTCTCCCCCACGTGTATAAAACTACATAACTTGACTTGTAGTGGGTCTACATACACAATCTTGGTATCATTGGAAAGAGGAAGAATCTTGCTACACGGCCATCTACAAAATAAACAGTTTAAATAATCATATGCAGAGTAGTGCCCCTTCAAATATGACCAAAATGCGATCGTGTAAGTAACTACTTAAATGCAAGAAAATATAATTTATTTTTATATTGAAATAAAGATAATTTATTCATTTATAACATATTTAAAATTTAAGTCTTAATCTCCTTTACTTTTTGCAATAGAGCCGTTCACGTACACCCTCCTTTTGACGGTTTTCGAAAGAAATCGCCAACCCATGGTTTCGAGAACCTTGTGTACTCTCCCAGGTGGTACGGGAGTAGATTCTGTAATTTTTTTTCAACCGAAAGGAGTTATTAGTTCAGGTGGGGTTGATTTAGAGTTTTTTGAAGCCGTCGTCGTGGTAAGGTACGTCTTTTATTTCCACCTCTGTGACGTCATGGAATGTTTAGGTTAGATGCGGGCGGCGCGAGCGATGTATTGTACTGGGAACACGCAGCGAGTTAGCCTAACGTGGTGGTTTGTTCAAGGGAGGTTTGGAACTGGATTGGGGAAAACTAATCGGATGCATGACAGATGGGGCTCCGTATAGCCCATGTGAAAGCTGTGTCACCAAACGTCATCGGTGTTCACTGTTTCGTACACATATTCGCCCTTAGCGCTAGGGTATTCCCACCGAATTTGTTATCATGCTTGGACCGAATTATTGAAATGGTAAATTTCGTCAAAACGTCAGCTCTAAATTCTCGGCTGTTTAAGCTGATTTGTGAAGATCTCGGCTCTGATCACACTGGTCTTCTCTATCACACAGAGGTGCGATGGCTCTCCAGGGGGAATACAACAATAAGGCGTTTTTTTAATTAAGGGATGAACTACTTGTATTTTTAAGGGAGAAGGATCACGATTTTCGAAAAGATCTGGAGGACGAGGAATTTATCATAACATTGGATTACTTGTCAGACATTTTCTAAGCCAACAACCGCTTAAATCTGTCATTTCAAAGACAAAACTGCACTGTAGTAGAGTTTGTTTCAAAACTGGGGCGTTTGTCCTGAAGTTGGATATCTGAAAAAAACGTGGAGAGCAAGCAATACGGAATGTTTAAATCCTTAACAACCCTTGACAGCGCGCCTAATGATGAAGTTTTCCGTGAATTCATTGATCACCTCTCACTGCTCAATGCTGAGCTGAGGCATTACTTCCCGGATGTGACAAGTTGTGCCTACATGACCGATCCATTCTATGTTGATCCAGTCGAACTGCCTGTCGGGACTGGGGAGCAAGAGGAGCTCATAGATATCCAGGCTGACCAGGCAGCAAAGACGAAACACAAAGATTGTTTCTCCAATAAACTTCTGGCTTAGCATGGCCTCCTCGTACTCGACGCCAGCTTCTCACGCTATTCCCCAGCTGCCAATGTTCCCTTATACGTGGAAGTGCGAGCAACTCTCATCCCTGATGACTATCAAGTCGAAGAAACGAAACCGACTTGTTGCGCTCATGCATGACTTTCGATGCGCTGTGAGCAAACGTATGCCACGCATCGACCAGCTAGGTGGTACGCTAGCACTGCATAAAACCTCGAAATGGTACGTGAGTGGAAAAAGGTTGGGAACCACTGCCGTAAAGAGTCCGTCTTGAAGAACCCTAGGAACTCCCTAACACAAATAACCTATGTGGTACAGGTCCGAAACTGATTGCCAGCTAGTAGGTTGTGTCCTTGGACGAGGCACCCATTGTGATATTTCTATATGGGTTTTCTTATTAAGGGAAAAACATCAATATCTAAAAACAGCCCGACCGATTAACTTTGGTGGGTTAGTGTGTCGCCTTTCATCCGAAGGGTTGCAGCTTCGAATTCATCATTTGCTAGTAGGCTGTTCCTGGGCAAGAAACTTAACAGACCTTGCCTGAACCCCGTAAAATAATAGGCCCCACCAAACTAAAGAAACGTATCATTCATACACAACACACTTTATCGTCCCGATAACCCGACGGTGGGCGCTAGAGGTGATCTGACGGTTGTACGTGTAATACCGTCCTTTGAGTTGGTACGGTCGTGTGGCCAAATGGTTAACGCGACCGATACATATACCGATTCTTATACAAAAACGGTCCTTGTGAATAGCCCATCATGGGTTCGGAACTTAATAAAAAAATCGGTAAAAATGTCCTTTTAATTACGGTGATAAACATGAATATACCATACTAAAATATTCTATCCAAAAACACTCAATCTCTCTTTGAAATGGGTTGCCCTGAAAAGGGCAGTTTAAAATGGGTTGCCCTGAAAAGGGCAGTTTTAAATGGGTTGCCCTAAAAAGGGCAGTTTATGTTCAGGGGGTTGCGTTTCATACAAGGTATGTTTCAGCGATGGCCTTTACCATTGCAGAAAAGTACTCTTTTTTATCTAATCTCCTTCTCCATAAAAACTCATCAAGGTAAGGAAGGGACGTACGCTCGATGAGCTCCATTCATTTTTACAAAACGGCTCTTGCACTGCCGCCACAGGTTTTCAATATGGTTCGTGTGAACCCCTGTGGCGGACACAAATTCACGCGAATGATTAACAGTGGCGTGAGTATAGCCCATTCCCAGGTCTGTAATGGAAAATTGTATATAACAGGAATGAGTTAATAATAAAGAAAAAAATAAACGCAAAGAGGCCATTTGTTTCGCGAAACAATGGGTTGGCGATTTCTTTCGAAAACCGTCAAAAGGAGGGTGTGCGAAAACAGCTCTATTGCGAAAAGTAAAGGAGATGAATCCTTATTTTTTTATATGTTATAAATGAATAAATTATCTTTAATATAATGTAAAAATAAATTATTTTTTGTTACAGTTAAGTAGTTATTTACACGATCGCATTTTGGTTATATTCTAAAGGCTATTACTCCGTACATAATTTATTCAACGGTTTATTTTGTAGATGGTCGTATAGCAGAACTCTTCTTCTTTCCAATGATGCCAAGATTCTGTTTGTAGACCCACTACAAGTCAAGTTATGTAGTTTTATACTCGCGGGGGAGAGTACACAAGGTTCGCGAAACAATGGGTTGGCGATTTCTTTCGAAAACCGTCAAAAGGAGGGTGTGCGTTAAAAGCTCTATTGCGAAAAATAAAGGAGATTAAAACTTAGTTTTTGGATATGTTATAGCTGGATAAATTGTGTTTAATTTAATATAAAAATTAATTATATTTTCCTTTATTTAAAGAGTTACTTACACGATCGCATTTTGGTCATATTGAGAGGTTTATTACTAAGCGAATGATTAATTTAAAGGTTTACTTTGTAGATAGTCGTATAGCAGAACTCTTCTTCTTTCCAATGATGCCAAGATTCTGTTTGTAGACCCACTACAAGTCAAGTTATGTAGTTTTATACTCGCGGGGGAGAGTACACAAGGTTCGCGAAACAATGGGTTGGCGATTACTTTCGAAAACCGTCAAAAGGAGGGTGTGCGTAAACAGCTCTATTGCGAAAAATAAAGGAGATTAAAACTTAGTTTTTGGATATGTTATAGCTGGATACATTATGTTTAATTTAATATAAAAAATAAATATATTTTCCTGCATTTAAGTAGTTAGTTACACGATCGCTTTTTGGTCATATTGAGAGGTGTATTACTAAGCGAATGATTAATTTAAAGGTTTACTTTGTAGATAGTCGTATAGCAGGACTCTTCTTCTTTTTAATGATGCCAAGATTGTGTTTGTAGCCCCACTACAGGTCGAGTTATGTAGTTTTATACTCGCGGGGGAGAGTACACAAGGTTCGCGAAACAATGGGTTGGCGATTTCTTTCGAAAACCGTCAAAAAGAGGGTGTGCGCAAACGGCTCTATTGCGAAAAATAATGGAGATTAAAACTTAGTTTTTGGATATGTTATAGCTGGATAAATTATCTTTATTTCAATATAAAAATTAATTATATTTTCCTTTATTTAAGGAGTTACTTACACGATCGCATTTT
>CH001882.1:3808-16625 GCA_000149265.1 Ciona savignyi
AGCTCCATGTGGTGGATTCACGTTCTATGGCCACGTGCTTTGCATGTATCTCCGATTGCAATTTCATCAAAACTTTGAATCCGCTTTAATCCACATGTTTTTAGATCTTTTAGCAGGAAGATGTCGATAATTTCATCATCTTCTAAAAATTTCACCCGGATAGATCTTGTAGTAACTGTTACAACAAAATATCTCATAAAAATACAACATTGTTACTTGCTTAAGTGAAATAACTTAAGCATGAAACGTTGTATTCATGAACATTGCTAATGCAAAACTAATATTAGACTAGCATAGAGCATAGAATATTCAATCATGTAAATTTTATAATATTTACCACAGCATTCACTGTTACAAAATTATCATACCCTGTAAATGCTGTGCCAAAGCAGGAACGGTCGCATAAACCTGAATACTTTATATTCTTTACAAAATATTTAAAAACTTAACAATTTATACCCCACCCTTATATTAAACAGTATGATACCTCGAATCATTGTGGATAGATTCATGACAAGTTCGCAGTATAAATTACTAATCATTATTGATCAAAATTGAAAAAATGTATATCTACCGAAACTTCTCAAAAAAACTCTCATGTTAATGACTATCACCTTTCTACTGCGAAGTATAATACCTGAAGGTTGGCTTTTCAAGGGAGAGTCACATAAACCTAAATATATTGGATTATTCAAAGAGGTCTAGTACAAATGTATATTGAAAATGAATTACCATACTCAAAATATTATTTAATTTACAGTACTAGGTACTGTAATAAATAGTATAATACCTAATGGTTGGCTTTTCAAGGGAGAGTCACATGAACCTAAATATATTGGATTATTTAAAGAGGTCTCATACAAATTTAAATTGAAAATAAATTATCATACTCAAAATATTATTTTATTAACAACATAGGTACTGTCATAAACAGTATAATACCTGATGGTTGGCTTTTCAAGGGAGAGTCACATGAACCTAAATATATTGGATTATTTAAAGAGATCTAGTACAAATGTATATTGCAGTGGTTCTCAAACTTTTTAGAGTTGGGACCCACTATTAATTACCAACATTTATGGCGACCCATTTAACTTTATATATAGTTGTATAACCTCATAGTAACATGTGTGAGAGACGAAAGGTTCAATGACATGAGGTCAGGTGAAGATCACGCCACGGTTTAAAATTGTGTGATGTCACAATTATGATAATTTCCCCTTGATTTGTGTATAGGAAATAGCCAGTATAGTTAATCAGAGCTTTCTATAACTTTTCACGACCCACCAAGATTCCTTTCGCGACCCACCGGTGGGTCGCGACCCATAGTTTGAGAAACGCTGGTATATTGTAAATGAATTACGTTACTCAAAATATTATTTTATTTACAACATAGGTACTGTAATAAACAGTATAATACCTGATGGTTGGCTTTTCAAGGGAGAGTCATATGAACCTAAATATATTGGATTATTCAAAGAGGTCTAGTACAAATGTATATTGAAAATGAATTACCATACTCAAAATATTATTTAATTTACAGTACTAGGTACTGTAATAAATAGTATAATACCTAATGGTTGGCTTTTCAAGGGAGAGTCACATGAACCTAAATATATTGGATTATTTAAAGAGGTCTAGTACAAATTTAAATTAAAACTGTATTACCATACTCAAAATACTATTTTATTTACAGTACCATGTACTGTAAATAACCAGTATAATACCTGATGGTTGGCTTTTCAAGGGAGAGTCACATGAACCTAAATATATTGGATTATTTAAAGAGATCTAGTACAAATGTATATTGAAAATGAATTAACATATTCAAAATATTATTTTATTTACAACATAGGTACTGTCATAAACAGTATAATACCTGATGGATGGCTTTTCAAGGGAGAGTCACATGAACCTAAATATATTGGATTATTCAAAGAGATCTAGTACAAATGTATATTGTAAATGAATTACGTTACTCAAAATATTATTTTATTTACAACATAGGTACTGTCATAAACGGTATAATACCTGATGGTTGGCTTTTCAAGGGAGAGTCACATGAACCTAAATATATTGGATTATTCAAAGAGATCTAGTACAAATGTATATTGTAAATGAATTACGTTACTCAAAATATTATTTTATTTACAACATAGGTACTGTCATAAACGGTATAATACCTGATGGTTGGCTTTTCAAGGGAGAGTCACATGAACCTAAATATATTGGATTATTCAAAGAGATCTAGTACAAATGTATATTGTAAATGAATTACGTTACTCAAAATATTATTTTATTTACAACATAGGTACTGTAATAAACAGTATAATACCTGATGGTTGGCTTTTCAAGGGAGAGTCACATGGACCTGAATAATTAAGGATGTGGTAATTTTTACTCATACAAACAATTCTAAAATGAACTAATGCCTAGGTATATACAACTATTTTTTTAAATAAATCCCTTTTTTGATTATTGTTATGAAACGCGATGATGTCATTTGCAACCTTTAAAAAATTTAAAATATAGCAATGAATTATAATATATATAGATTTATATTTAAGGATATGTGGGTAAATATTCACTCCATGATTTCATTTCTAAACAGACAAATTGTAAAAACACACTGAATATTTCTGAAACAAATTCTTACAATGTATACACACAAAAGTAATACATACCACAAGCAGCAGATTGCATAGCATAGCGGGCATTTTCCACAAGTTCCATGGGATGAGCAAAATTATACACTTGTTCCGCAACATTTAAGCTGTGACCCTCCGACCTTGCAACTGCCACTTGTATATCACGGGGCTGATGCCTCATGGCTGTAGTTATTATTTTGCGTACTTCTGTTACTGTTAAGGGGATATTGAATATGCAATGAGACAAATTCTTGAAAATCCGGTTGAACTCTGCACTAGACATCCGCTTGATTAAACCATGTTTTGTGATCAGAGAAGGAAATGCGGGGTCATCGGGATCATATATTTGGCTGTTTTTCATGAAATTCCATGCTTGTCTGGAAACTTGTTGTAAATCTTCATATTCGTTAGAAGAAATCACTATGCAGCCATGACGGCATTTTTCTTTTTGTTTTTCTACCATTATGCATACATTGTTTCTCACTGTCTGATTGGGATTCTTTATTTCTTTTACATCCATACCTATGAATATACCAGGCCTGCAGCCTAATCTGCATATAATGCGGCTAAAAATGTCTGCATACATTTGCTCTAGTTGTCTTCTACCCACATGTTTTTCGCAATATAATTTTAAAACATCAGCCCTACCATGCTCTTCATATTTTAGAATTGCTTTGTAAGGATTTTGTAATGTTTTAAGCTTTTCCCTTGACTGATCTTTAACATATCTTTCACATTTTTCCTTTACTGTTCTTTGTCTGTTTAGCCAAGTTTTAACATGCAGCATTAACTTTTTTATAGATGCTGACTTGATTTTTGGAAACTCCATTCTAAAAAACTCCAAAAAATTGGTAAGTGTTGCAATATATACATACTCGGTTCCCGCAGAAAGTGTTTTCGTCTTATCCTTTATGTTGGAGTAGACTTTTTCTGGCCATTCCAAAGTTTCTATGTTTGGCACCATACTTCTAACTTGATTTGTATACGTATTTGCTGTTGCCTTGTCCACCTGTTTGCGTTTACCTACACCCATTGTATGTAAAGATTGATCATATTTTCTAATTATTGTTTCATAATTTGGTTTAGTTATACTACACTCTTGTGCTAGCTGTTTGAACTGGTGTGTATTCACTTTAATTTTATCACTGTGTTTTCTTTGGCAATGAGATTTTAACCCTGCAACTACCTTGTTGCAAAAGCAACATTTGAAACCTCTGTACTGTTTATATAATATATATGCCCATTTTGTCCTCCTTTGCCTTTGTGTCGTACAAGAATATTTCTTTGGGGAGGTCCGGGTGATACTTCGTGTAGTGATGGGTCACATTAATAAATGGTATATTGCAGTTTTCCACTGGGCAGTCTCTAACTCTTCTTTTACTTCTGAAATAAAATCATGCAAGTAGATCACAAAAGCAAAGATTGCCTAAAGATTACATAGTACTGTAATCATAGTCACCTTCTGGACCAATGCCAGTACAAATACCAATAAAAATTAAATCTTAAAACTATAAAAAGCCTTGTGAGCTGTACCCATCACTTTTTACAGTTTACCAAAATATTTATTAACCTTCAATCTCAAACTTTACCTATATAGTTAAGTATATTGGTTTATACCGTTAAGATGCAAACCTTTGTTGTCTGGTTGTACAATGCATTTGGTATTTCTCATTTGTTCGCTTATGTTGAATTCTAAAACATAATAAAATATATGTTGGTGTAACTAAAATTAGAATAACACAAGACCAAGCCATAATGAAGCAATCCAAGCTTGATTGGGTGGTGCATAAGCACTAGTTAATCCAACTTTAGTATCTAGAAAATCAAATGTAAACAACCACTGTTTGCAAAAATTCCAACTATGTTATTTATAAAAAAAATATTGCATATATACCTGTTACAATGAGAAACGGAACTATGAGACTTTTTTTCATCGGCACTGAAATCGCTGTTGAAGCATAAATAAAAATAAAATATATATATATTGAAATATATACTGTGTTTGTATTTATTGACAATTTATAAAAATGGGGGCAATCCGTGTACAGAAAACTATTTGAACCCGAATCGGACTAGCACTAGATCATATAATATTCATACATAACAATAATCTTGATCTTATTGAGACAAATTTAAAGTTAAATAGTTGATCACATAGCCTACTGATTCTCATTTATTAATTTAAATGGTCAATTAGTTGATCATATATATTTATAGTACAATTTTAAAGTATTCCATTTTAACCTCCAGAAACCAATTTAACTTTATGTCTACCAACGTCAATATTCCAATAGGGTCGACCCCAAATTTCAGTATAAAAATCTAGATTATCCAGCTAAGTGGTTTAGGAAAAACATAACAAGGTTTGATGTTCAACTTGATCATGTTGTGCTCAACTGTGGTTTGTAAACAGCTCCAACAACCGGACTGTCGTGTTATATAGTATTGAAACTGGATGCCTCCTTATAAATTCTGAAATTTAGTTACCTGCTAGAAGAAGCAAATCTCATTTTTGAACCTCGCTGTCGATTTCTGCCACGATTTCGACTTCTTGATCTGAACCTTGAAAAATAAAAGTACCGTAGACGGCAGGGACAGAGCTATATACTAAATATGTATGGTGCTTACGATGACAGAGATTCACTGCTAGAACTGGAAGATATTGTTTTCGATGAGCTGCTGAATTCGCCCTTAAATCTACACATAAAGTAGCAAATTAATTATACCAGAGTTGACCTAAATAAACAATAAACTAATTTAACCTACAGCGATGATACTTATAAATTTACTTTCTATTGACATCTGGACAATAATCACTTAAAAATAAGCTTCATTTTAGAAACTACAATATAATAGGGGCATCGAGCGTGACATCCAAACTTATACCAAATGGTAATGAATGTTAGAATTAAAGCTTAGATGGTACAACACATTATCACATGATTGAGTGTTCAGGAATAATTTCCTGTGCTAGGCAATTTGCATTGAAAAGGGGGGTTACCCAACCGTTTCATTCACCTGTAGTTGCAACTATGTTTCTTGAGATGACGTTGACACCGTTTCCGTTTTCGTTTCATATCTTCTCGGCTTCGAGATCTGGACCTTATATACAAAAATCATTTCAAACTTAATATATGTAGCATGATGTATAAAACGTCACACAGCAATTATTTTATAATATTTACCAAGATTCGGAGCAGGAATACTCCGAAGTGGATGAAGAATAACTTCTATGTCTTTCAGATCTGTACAAATTTGTTTAATACATTTTAATACGTTTTTAATATGTGTATTATATTGCAATAGCATGATAAATGACAACCATTGACTTTTCATACAATTGATTAAGAGAGTTTGCAAAAGTCACAGCATTCTGCATGTTTTCTAAGTACGTTTAGATTTCATTAGGTGTCACTCTAAGTGGTTTTAAACACCATGTTGAATTAGGCAATTGTGATTTGTCATAATAGATATTTTTGATTATAAAATACTTCCACATTTAAAAACCTTAAAAACATGTTCTGGGTACTTTAATCTTTAAATAAGATAATAATAAATAATGAAAATAGGTACATTGCCAATATGCTGAAAATACCTTTCACATCTCTTTTCTTTAAACGTGGATTGTCTGTGCCTAAAATATATCAAATCATTTTATAGCATGTAGGCAAAGTATATATATGAACGACTGTAAAATGCCTTTAAAATTGGTAAGTTCTAATTGTCCGAAATTAAGGCAGTAGCTTTCTGCAGTACTACATATAATAAATATATGTTCTGAAATAGTAATTCCGAGTGGCCAAGTAGCTTAGTGGGTTAGTGCTTTGCCTTCCAGCCGAAAGGTTGAAGGATCTGAAACCAGCCGCTAGCTAGACAATTGTGTTCTTAGGCAAGGCACTTAGCGGACATCTTAGGCAAGGCACTTAGCGGACAGCCTAAACCCATTGGATTGATGGGTTCTACATTTCAAGCATATATATAACACTGCAATAACCCGGTAACCCGACAGTGGGTGCGAGGTAAGCTGATGATTGCCTGTATGGTAACTCTTGCGCGTTTTCATATTCACAGAAATAAAACATGAATATCCTATAAATAGTAACGTAGCAAATAAAAAGGGTGCAGTTCTATTTTAAAGAAATACAACACATATTTGGTTTAGTCGGTCTTTGCGCAAGGCAATTAGCGGACATCCCCTGAACCAAGTGAATTATTAGATGGCCCTAAAACAGCAGCAGCGTCTCGATCATATACAATACACTGCAACTACTCAAGTAACCCGACGGTGGGCATGAGGTAATATGGCAATTGTCTGTGTTATAACGCTCCCTGTGATTTTCCATCTGCGGTAATAAACACGAGTATGGTGTCCTTATATGTGTGAAAGTGTAGCGAGCGAACTTGAATTCGCATGCAATAATGACGGCACATGAGGTATCTTTTATATTTCGCTTGGTAACACTCAGATAAGAATCACTGTTAGCCAGTCCCCTACTAATGTAAACCAGCTGCTGTGGCCTGCGCCCATGAAAACTCCCAGGCACTCCTCTCATAACTAAACATTATCATGAAAACTCACCTTTCACTTTCTTCTGTTGAACTCATTTCTACGTTGTGTGAAATATAGGTTAAATACCAGTACGCACAAGTCTGCAAAAATAATAAAGTAATTTATTGCAATAGTAGAAGCTGTAACTTGATAACCGTATTTTATGGTTAAATCAGCTTTCTTCGGAATGCTAGTTTCCTTCTAGTTCTAGCTTACATCGGAAAACTATTGCAACGTCAACGTTTATAGTTTAACCTTAATCAATTTGTTAGCTTTTGTCATCATATATGCAGCTAATGTTTAACATGAATCTAATATCTACACCAAGTTATACTGCCTATGTTAAATCATAAAAAGATTGATTTGGCCATAAACCAAAATCCGTCTGTCATTACAAAATACAAACCAGGAACCACGAGGACATAACTAAAAGGCGGAAATGTGCAATTACGGAAATACGGAACTTTATACTGAACTTTAGCCCACTCTAACGACCGTGAGCTTAAAAGAACACGAAGGATTTTTTAACTAAAAACTAATCCAACTAAAGGCATTAGGATTTACGGAGTATTCTTAACCAGCTTTTCATTTAATTTCCGCATTTCCGTAGTTCCGTATTTTCGCCATCATTAACTGGAACACGAGGTAGTAAAAACAGATCATAATGGTGCTTGTGTTTAAACAAGTACCAAAAAAAAGGAAAAAAATGTTTGTTTCTTTTTATTTACTTCTCTTTTTATCTCTTTTAAGTCTCACTTTCTTTCCCCCTTAACATCATGTCGAAATTCCAACATTCAATTTCAATAGGTATTCTTCATTTCGTGAGCATTGTTTGCACGTAAAATGTTATTAACTTAAAAATATCATCCTAGATATTTCTTGTGAAATATAACAAAACAATGACATATTCTTAAACAAGATATAAATTGTACTAAACGGTTAAAAACTGTTGTACAGTGCAGAACCTTTTCTTGCATGATCTTGCTATTCGAACGACAAATACTGGGGACAGTACAACACATAAACAATTAAATTATTTACCTCCAGAATGAACTTCAATCGATAAAATCACTGCACCAAAAATGTAATGCCATCGCGACTTGAGTTTGCTGCCCCTATAAACATGTATAACAAAGAGTTTATCAGCACGACTTTTGTCTTTGTACGTCAAAAATACAATATGCTACAGATGACGAAAAGATTGGGTATGTGACTTTTGGATGTCGTGTAGGCTACTCGCGTTAATCGGTTGCCTTTGAAAAGCAAATGATACACAGTTATTTAATGGGAACCAATTCACAAATGTGTTATCCAACCATTAACCAATTCGTATGCAATTGCTGCAACAAATCATTGATTTAGGTTCAAAGCGGTTAGATATCAAACCAAAGCAAACATAAGAATTTGGCATGAAACAGCTTTGATATACCTAAATCAACGAATTGTTGTAGTAAATGCATGGAAATAGGTAGATGGTTGGGTAACACACTTGTAAACTTATATCCAAAAAATGAATCCTATATTCCGTTTACTTTTCTAACGCGCGCCACCAAAGCACTCATACCACGTCTAATTAGCAATATGTTCGCTTTGGGTAGAGATGAAACATCTTTGATATATCTAAATGGACAATTAGTTGCAGTAAGTGCATGTAAATTGGTAGACAGTCCCGGTGCTAGGAACCGCGGGGCCCAATTAGAAAAGTGATGGCGGGGCCCCTACTCTTCATAGCCAAATTGATGGGTGTTTATATATCATACATACCAGTACATACAAACTACAAAAATAGACATTTAATACTTGCTATAAAACAAATTAAAGATAATGTGGATGCTTTTTTACAATATATTGTTTTACTTCCAAACATCTATATTGTTTAGCAACAATATTCATTATGACGTAACAGGCAGACACAAAAATTGAATTTGACGTATTACGATGCATAACAAATTGATATTATGAGAAAGAATGTTATTTCACTTTTTATTTTACGTTTCAGTAGTATTTTAAACCTCGTAATGCAGAAAGACCCTGCTAGCGCGGGGCCCCTTCAAGGTGCGGGGCCCAATTTGATCTAATCGGTCAAATCGGCCTAAAACCGGCCCTGTTGGTAGATGGTTGGGTAACACACTTGTAAACTTCTATCCAAAAAAAGGACCCTATATTCCGATTACTTTTCTAACGCGCGCAACTAACGCACTCATAACACGTCCAATTATCAATATCTTCGCTTTGGGTAGAGATGAAACAGCTTTGATATATCTAAATCCACGATATGTTGTAGTAAGTACATAGGAAATTGGTAGATGATTGGGTAACACACTTGTAAACTTATATCCAAATAAGTAACCCTATATTCCGTTTACTTTTCTAACGCGCGCCACTAACGCTCTCATATCACGTCTAATTATCAATATGTTCGCTTTGGGTAGAGATGAAAAAGCTTTGATATATCTGAATCGACGATTTGTTGTAGTAAGTGCATGAAAATTGGTAGATGATTGGGTAACACACTTTTAAACTTGTATACGAAAAATTAACCCTATATTCCGTTTACTTTTCTAACGCGCGCCACTAACGCACTCAGACCACGTCAAATTATCAATATGTTCGCTTTGGGTAGAGATGAAACAGCTTTGATATATCTAAATCGACGATTTGTTGTAGTAAGTAGATGAAAATTGGTACATGGTTGGGTAACACACGTTTAAACTTGTAAACGAAAAATTAACCCTTTATTCCGTTTAGTTTTCTAACGCGCGCCACTAACGCACTCATACCACGTCAAATTATCAATATGTTCGCTTTGGGTAAAGATGAAACAGCTTTGATATACCTAAATCCACGATTTGTTGTAGTAAATGCATGGAAATAGGTAGATGGTTGGGTAACACACTTGTAAACTTATATCCAAAAAATGAATCCTATATTCCGTTTACTTTTCTAACGCGCGCCACCAAAGCACTCATACCACGTCTAATTAGCAATATGTTCGATTTGGGTAGAGATGAAACATCTTTGATATATCTAAATGGACAATTAGTTGCAGTAAGTGCATGTAAATTGGTAGATGGTTGGGTAACACACTTGTAAACTTCTATCCAAAAAAAGGACCCTATATTCCGATTACTTCTCTAACGCGCGCCACTAACGCACTCATAACACGTCAAATTATCAATATCTTTGCTTTGGGTAGAGATGAATCAGCTTTGATATATCTAAATCTACGATTTGTTGTAGTAAGTGCATGGAAATTGGTGGATGATTGGGTAACACACTTTTAAACTTGAATACGAAAAATTAACCCTATATTCCGTTTACTTTTCTAACGCGCGCCAATAACGAACTCATACCAAGTCAAATTATCAATATGTTCGCTATGGGTTGAGATGAAACAGCTTTGATATATCTAAATCCACGATATGTTGTAGTAAGTACATAAGAATTGGTAGATGGTTGGGTAACACAATTGTAAACTTATATCCAAATAAGGAACCTTTGATTCCGTTTACTTTTCTAACGCGCGCCACTAACGCTCTCATATCACGTCTAATTATCAATATGTTCGCTTTTGGTAGAGATGAAACAGCTTTGATATATCTAAATCGACGATTTGTTGTAGTAAGTGCATGAAAATTGGTAGATGGTTGGGTAACACACTTGTTAACTTATATCCAAATAAGAAACCTTATATTCCGATTACTTTTCTAACGCGCGCCACTAACGCACTCATACCACGTCCAATTCTCAATATGTTCGCTTTTGGTAGAGATGAAACAGCTTTGATATCTTAATCGACGATTTGTTGTATTAAGTGCATGAAAATTGGTAGAAGATTGGGTAACACAATTGTAAACTTATATCCAAATAAGGAACCTTATATTCCCTTTCCTTTTCTAACGCGCGCCACTAACGCACTCATATCACGTCAAATTATCAATATGTTCGCTTTGGGTTAAAATGAAACAGCTTTGATATATCTAAATCGACGATTTTTTGTAGTAAGTGCATGAATATTGGTAAATGATTGGGTAACACACTTTTAAACGTGTATACGAAAAATTAACCCTATATTCCGTTTACTTTTCTTACGCGCGCCACTAACGCACTCATACCACGTCCAATTCCCAATATGTTCGCTTTGGGTAGAGATGAAACATCTTTGATATATCTAAATGGACAATTAGTTGCAGTAAGTGCATGTAAATTGTTAGATGGTTGGGTAACACACTTGTAAACTTCTATCCAAAAAAGGGACCCTATATTCCGATTACTTCTCTAACGCGCGCCACTAACGCACTCATAACACGTCAAATTATCAATATCTTCGCTTTGGGTAGAGATGAAACAGCTTTGATATATCTAAATCGACGATTTGTTGTAGTAAGTGCATGGAAATTGGTGGATGATTGGGTAACACACTTTTAAACTTGAATACGAAAAATTAACCCTATATTCCGTTTACTTTTCTAACGCGCGCCAATAACGAACTCATACCAAGTCAAATTATCAATATGTTCGCTATGGGTTGAGATGAAACAGCTTTGATATATCTAAATCCACGGTATGTTGTAGTAAGTACATAAGAATTGGTAGATGGTTGGGTAACACACTTGTAAACTTATATCCAAATAAGGAACCTTATATTCCGTTTACTTTTCTAACGCGCGCCACTAACGCTCTCATATCACGTCTAATTATCAATATGTTCGCTTTGGGTAGAGATGAAAAAGCTTTGATATATCTAAATCGACGATTTGTTGTAGTAAGTAGATAAAAATTGGTACATGATTGGGTAACACACGTTTAAACTTGTATACGAAAAATTAACCGTATATTTCGTTTACTTTTCTAACGCGCGCCACTAACGCACTCATACCACGTCAAATTATCAATATGTTCGCTTTGGGTTGAGATGAAACAGCTTTGATATATCTAAATCGACGATTAGTTGTAGCAAGTGCATGAAAATTGGTAGATGGTTGGGTAACACACTTGTAAACCTATATCCAAATAAGGAACCTTTGATTCCGTTTACTTTTCTAAAGCGCGCCACTAACGCTCTCATATCACGTCTAATTATCAATATGTTCGCTTTGGGTAGAGATGAAAAAGCTTTGATATATCTGAATCGACGATTTGTTGTAGTAAGTGCATGAAAATTGGTAGATGATTGGGTAACACACTTTTAAACTTGTATACGAAATATTAACCCTATATTCCGTTTACTTTTCTAACGCGCGCCACTAACGCACTCAGACCACGTCAAATTATCAATATGTACGCTTTGGGTAGAGATGAAACAGCTTTGATATATCTAAATCGACAATTTGTTGTAGTAAGTAGATGAAAATTGGTACATGGTTGGGTAACACACGTTTAAACTTGTATACGAAAAATTAACCCTATATTCCGTTTACTTTTCTAACGCGCGCCACTAACGCACTCATATCACGTCAAATTATCAATATGTTCGCTTTGGGTAGAGATGAAACAGCTTTGATATATCTAAATCCACGATATGTTGTAGTAAGTACATAAGAATTGGTAGATGGTTGGGTAACACAATTGTAAACTTATATCCAAATAAGGAACCTTTGATTCCGTTTACTTTTCTAAC
>CH001871.1:0-28103 GCA_000149265.1 Ciona savignyi
TGAGCAAATAGTGGCAGATAACACCGAACAATGGATTTTACAAATCAAACGAATGCTGTATGCCAGTGTGTGGGGTTGCACACCAGGCTCAAACATCTCCAATTAACGTTTTACTGGTGTAACCCAAGTGTACTGTTATTTTTGTAAAAAAAACAATAAATGCAGCAACTTTCGAATGCTTTCGCGGCGCCTCTGGCAAAGTCTCGCCCAGTTTGGGAACCGCTGCTATAGAAAATAATTCTAACCCTGTCCCAAACACTAATCTCAACCCCAGAACTAACTTTAACCCCAACCCTAACAGTATTATCCTGGCTTTTGTAATTACGAAGTATAGTAAGCGATCCAAGCGATTTAAGCGGTCCAAGCTGTCCTGTAGTATTTAGAGGTACCGCAATGAGTTTGCTGAGCAACACTAAAAGGAGGACAAGGGAAAAGGATGGAAACTGCACACTAAAACTATGGAAACTAACTTTAACCTGGTGCCTGCCCTAAACAGTAATCTCAACCCCAGACCTAACCTTAACTCCAACCCCATCTTTAAAACTAACTCTAATGTCCCAATCTTCATTTTAGTTTTGTTGTATATGATTAAAAAGTGTCCTAAGTGTCAGTTGTCTGACCGTTTAGTCTGGTGGTTTAGTGTGACACCTTTTAACCGAAAGGGCAAAGGTTCAAAAGGAACGTTTGAATCATACACAACATACTGCAATAGCTCCGGTAACCCGACGGTCGTGAGGTGATCTGACGATTGCCCGTGTGTTAAGCCCCTTGTTTTTTCTCATACATGTGGATTAACATGAACATCCTATCCTCCTACCCATTAATTTATTGGATGTATGGTATTTTACACAACTGCCCTGCATATTCCATAATCAAGATTTGATTTCGATTTAAATAGCAAATGGTTCGGAATTATTTTTTTTGAATTCATATTTCAAATTTGAAATATAGGGCCTTGGCAACCACAACCAGCAAATCTTATCAATAGCAAATACCTTACCCACTAAATTCTAGCATTTGGCTTGTTTGCGAATGTACTTTATGTAACTATGTGTTATTACTTTGTGGTGAATAAAAAGTTCTTTAGAATGTTTAAATTTTGCAAAATGGAGATTTGCAATTAGCCTATGTTAAAATGACTGATATAAAGTTAGATTATATTTATATATGCTAAACAAAATGTCTGGAATCATAAAAACAAATATATTTTTACTCAACATATTCGATCTTTAGAAGTTAGGAAAAAGTACCATGGCTTTAATAGAGTATGTATAAAGGAACAGTATCATTATAACATATTAGCCCCACTAATACATAATGATAGGCGTGGGACTTTGATTTATTAGTGTTGCTATGTATGCTCGACATAATAATGAGTTTGTAATTGCTTAACAGCTGTTTTTACAATACCTAATTTGTTTGGGCCAAGTTTTCCTGATAAAATAGTGTGTCTACAATAACAGTCCTCGAAATTGGTTTGCCGAGAAAATCGCATAAACCTAAAATCCCACAGCATATTGCCGTGGGTCTATAACAAGTACTAAATAATCACAAAATCCAGCCGTTAGTTTTTTAGTTTTATTCATTTTTTGCCCTAGTATTTAAAAAAGGCAAGCGAATATAATAACGACACGGGAATAGGAAAAGACGGCAAAACGAACAGTCGTTAAAACACGTCATTGAAAAAAAAAAGGATATAATTTAATAAATATAGCGGACGCGGCCGCCAAACCTAGGCGAAAGAACAATAATGTGCAAACAAAATTTAATTAAAACCAAACAATATAAAGCCCTGAAGAAAAGTGTGCGGTAAAGCGCGACCAGTACTGAGGGGGAGCTGGCTTTAGGAGAAGGTGTGGCCCGAAAGCGTGGACCAGAGTGGAAAAAGAAAAACCCCCTAAAATGAAATTCCACTAATGTCAGATGACACTATTAGTTTCAAGCACACTTAACCGGGGCATATTTACATTAAATATTGTCATTAAAACACACAAATTGCATAACACTAATGCATTTGATACTTATTTAGAAGTGTGAAAAGCAGCACTACAGTAGTGCACCATAGATAACAAAAAACAATTAAAATAAATAAATAAGTAAATAATAAAAATAAATACATAAATAATTAGCGAGCCAAAAAAGGATGGCTAGAAAATAAAAAATCCTAAGGATTGCAGCAAGGATCCGATTATATAAGAAGCAAATTTGTTGTGACATGTTAGTTTATTATTGACTGCCATATTCATTCTGAAGATCACACCACCAACTCTCGAACAGCAAATTTGAGGAGAAAGAGGCCACGAAGAGAAAACGGACGACCTTCTCCTTGTAGAATAAATTTCGATGTCCGGATATCTGGAACAATAATGTCTTGGCAGTATGGTTGTAAAAATGCTACAAGACAGTGAAGAAGTAGAAATATAGATACAATAGATAGATTAGATAAAAACAGGTTAGGAGAACAGGGGTGGTGTGCAAACAGATGGTGGAAAAAACATTTAAAAACCAAAAACAAGTAATAAGATTAAAGTGACAAGCTTTAAAATACAGCTCTGTTAGGGCCGGCAAAAAACTATTTCACAGAAAAACAAAACCAAGCCAACGGCTTACCAAGTAACAGAACACTGTAATAAACATCATTGTAAAGAAAACTTGTGGTTGTGTAGACAAAATCACTATTGATAACATGCACAAGAAGTTAAGACTGTGATTTCACATGGTGATCATAATTTTAAATGAACAAAATCTGGAAACGCGTGATATAATTTTATTAGGGAAATCAACATGTGAGTATAAGTGAATAAAAATGCATGCAGGTGTAAATAAATGCAAAAGGATAGATAAGGTAAGGCAGATTAAGTGGGATTTATTTTGGAAAGGAGAAAATAAAATTTTAACTTACACATGGGAATTCTTAAGTGTTTAACTTTTTTAAGTGTTTAAAAAAAAAAAAAAAAAAAAAAAATTTTTTTGGTGTAAATATTAGAGAAACTAGGGAAGCGGATGAGGGTCTTCCAAGAGGTGTTGTTTGACAACTTTGGTAAACTTTTTAATCGATTTAATCTCGCGAATGATGTTCGGTAATTGTTGCCAAAACTTTGGGCCTATGTATTTCAAGGATTGTTGGGATAGGGACTTGTTACAAAAGGGAATTAAAAATTGGGAATTGCTTCTTGTTTTCATAGTACTTTTAGGTTTGTTGGGTATGCAATTGTGGAGGGCAGGGGGAAGTGTATTGGTATGGCATTTGTGCATTATGGATAATATTTGTAATTTATGCATGTCATGAATTGTTAAAAGTCCATGTTGTCTCATTATAGAAACTGTATTTTCGCGTTTACCAAGGTTAAATATTAGGCGAATGAACTTATTGCACACTCGCTGTAATTTAGTTAGCATTAAGTTATTACCGTAACACCAGGTGGATATGCAATATTGAAGGTGACTTATTATAAGTGAGTGGTATAATGTGAGAAGTGAGGGTTGGTCAACAAGGGGTTTTATTTTACGTACCATAAGTAAATTTGTGTTAAGTTTCTTAAGGAGTGTTTGCATGTGTGGTTTCCAGGAAAGGTTGTCATTTAAAGTTAGACCAAGGAATTTAAAGCTGTTGACTTGTTCAATTTTATAGTTATTTATTGAAATGAGAGGTGGTAACAAAGTGGATTTAGTGGAGTTAGAAAAGTACATGTATTTTGTTTTATCAGTGTTAAGAACCAGTTTGTTGCTGGAAAGCCATGTGTATAATCTGTCTAGATCCGCATTGGCATTATCACAGGTTATGGATTGGTTGTGGCCAGGGGTAAAAATGGTGGTGTCATCGGCAAACATAATGGCTTTGCTATGGGTTAAGCAATTTGGCAGGTCATTGATATATATAAGGAATAGTAAAGGACCTAGAATAGATCCTTGAGGAACTCCTAATTTAACTGGGTTCGGGTTGGAAGATAGAGTATCATTAAAATCAACAATTTGTTGTCGGTTTGATAAATAACTGGTAAACCAATCAAATGCTACACCCCTGATGCCATAATGAGACATTTTGTTAAGCAAAATGTCATGATCAATGGTGTCCAAGGCTTTTGACAGGTCTAGAAAAACACCAATAACAGATTTCTTATTTTCCAAATGATCAGATATTATATTAACCAGTAGATTGCTAGCATGGCTAGTTGAATGATCTTTCCTAAATCCAAATTGGTTGTTATGAAGAACATTATTGTGATTTAAGAAGGAGTGGGTTCTGCTGTACATTAATTTTTCTATTATTTTAGAAAATGAAGGCAGTAGACTAATCGGTCGGTAGTTATTTATCAGTGAGTGTTTGCCTTTTTTAAACACTGGGATGACTTTTGCAATTTTTAAGTCATTTATAAATTTGCCTGATTGTAATGATAGATTAAATATATGGCATAATGCTTGCAATATATTAACCGGTGTGGATTTTACAACTTTTGTCGGAATCTGATCTAAGCCGCTGCTGGATTTAGATTTTAAGTCGAGTATTATTGTTTTAATCTCTTGTGGGCTAGTGGGGAATATGTACATGGTGGAAGATGATTGGGATTTTAGGTAATCTGTGTGGTGTGAGGTGGATGGTGGAATCCGGTTTACCAACTCAGTTGCAACATTTGAAAAATGATCATTAAAATGGTTAGCAATGTGTATTGGGTTGCTGGTAGATGATCCCATTAATTTCAAATGACTTTGAGATTTGTGGTTTCGATTTCCCGAGTAGTTCATTTATGGACCTCCATGTAGCCTTTATGTTATTTCTGTTAGTCTTAAACATTTTTCTATAATGACATTTTTTTGCAGCTTGGATTTTGTGATGGTACAAATTACGAGCTTTATTGTATTCCAATTTTGATGAGACTGTTCTTTTTAGTAAATACTTTTTGTATAGTTTTTGTTTGGTTTTATTTAATTCCTTTATTTCATCATTGAACCACTTTAAGTGGTATTTGGGTGCTTTGTTAGCTACTAGTGGAAAGCTGTTTTCAAACTCTGTGTTGTATTGCTCCATTAGGTTGGAATATGCAAAGTTTACATCTGATTCACATAATATATTGTCTATGTTAAGATGTTGAAGATTGTTGTTAAAAGAAACTATATTTGCATCACTGAAGGATCTTGAACTAGATTGAGATTTACTAGATTTGCTATTGTTATCTGAATTTGGCCTCAGTGCTAATATAACTGGTAAATGGTCAGATATGTTATCAGTTAAAATGCAAGCTTTAACTAATGGAGATTCAATAGTGGTCCAAATATGATCAATTGCAGTTGCACCTGAGTCTGTAAACCGGGTTGGTTTGTTAATGATTGATTCATAACAGAAGTCCTGCATTGTATTAGTGAAATCAGTGACAGTGTTATTGTTAATATTAAGGAGGTCATAATTGAAGTCCCCAACTATAATACAGTTACAGTTTCGGTTGTCAATTTTTTCAAGTGTTTCTGATAGTATGTGAATAAAGGCTGAGTTTGATTGTGTATCCAATTTTGGAGACCTATAGATAACACCACAGATTAACGAAGATTTATGATTGGGTTTCAGGTGTGGTGTTAAATTGGGAAAAACTACAAATAGGGATTCAAACACTTTTTCCTCCATAATAGAAATACAGTCCTTAATTTGAAACTCCAAATGAGAACGAATGTACATTCCTACCCCCCCGCCTCTAGATTTAGTTCGACTATTACTTACAAAAACATAGCCGGGTAAATTGGAGTAGTGACCACTACGATTATCAACTATCCAGGTTTCTGTAATGGCAATTATTTCTGGTTTAAACTGAAGGGATGCAACTAATGCCTCTAGTTTGGTAAAATTATTTGGGTTGGCCAGTGATCTGATATTAAGACTTAAAACTGTTAAGCCTTGGTGCTTTTCAAATAAAAAGGATTTACATTGGTTGGTGTTGACATATGATTCTGGGCACCTAATGGAAGTCGACTCATCCTCTTCATCTAGCATATTTTCATTTAAATTGTCAAAAAATTTATTTAATTTTACTGAGTCGAGGGTCGACTGGGTGATTTGGTCGGGGTTGGTTTGAGAGGAGGGGATGAAAAGTAAAGAAGAGAGTTCCATATCGGAAATATTCGAGAATGGAAGGCACGGTGGATCTTGGCAGTTATCACAAAACCATTTATAGTGTAAAGTTGTGACATTCTTTTTAATATTTAACTGTTGCTTTGGTATTGTCGGCAAGCATTTGCAATGGAAATTTGATTTACACTTGTCACAGTAAATAAAATTTTGATTAACTCGGATTGTCTTGCTGCAGTTTAAACAGACTTTCTTTTTTTTGGATACGGTTTGCATATTAAGGAGCTAGGATTTAAACTAGGCATAGTGCAAAAGTAAATGGCACTGAAATTGATAAATTAATAAATTATTTAGACCTAGCAAGAATAGAAGAAATATCGCTTAATCTATAAATAACTCGCCTTGGGTTTTGGTGCACAGTGAATATGACCCCATTGTTGGTCCAAACGCTTCGAAAGCCAAAGGCCTCTCTGGCTTTCTCCACGATTCGGAGCCGCCGCAGGGTCAGTGATTCTGTCATCGACATCCCCGTCCCCTTCAGGTGTTTCTTAGAGTCGTATACATCGTTCCTAACCATCCGTTGGACAAACTTCACGATGATAGGAGTCGAGTCCCTTTTCGATGGTAGCACGTGTGCGATGTCGATTGCTGCCTTAGAAATAGTATATGGCAGTTTAAGGCGGTTTAAAATTGAAAGCACATAACTTATAAAATTATCATGGGGAATTCTTTTGCAGCCATGGATAATGAGACAGTTCCTCCCTGCCATACTGCTCTAAGTTGTCAAGTCGCTCGTCTGTGTCTCTGACCACAGCCTTTAGGTCTTTAAGGGAGGCTTCCAGATCGTTCAGCGACTTTCGAATCTCCTGCAGTTCTTTTGGATGAGTCGAATCTGAAACAGGAACAGGAGAAGCAGTATCTGGCTTTACACTACAATTGGACTCATACTTATCCTGTTTACTTTTGATATGAGCTAGTGCGGTGTCCAATTCCTCCAACTTCTTCATCAGTGCAGATTCCATTGTATTCATATTTCTTGCTTGTCAAAGAGTTCAATTTCAGTTTCAGAAAGTAAAGATTAACCAATATGCCCAGTTTTTTGAAAAATCCTATTCGCTCATGCAACCTTATTCAAATAGAACGTTAACTTTTTTTACCAATTTATAATCCGGACGTAAGTTTATTCTTATTTGGGTGACACCGCGCTAAGGTGCGTTTGGACAAGAGCCAAAAATTTGCGCAATAGTAGTCTGTAAGCTAAGACACATAGCAAAAACACTTAATGGACATTGTTTAATTTTAGTAGAATTTAAACGATTAAAAAAAAGTAATCTCTATATTTCTATTGTATGAAAATACAACCCCATTGCAATAGCTCCAAAAATATACAAACCTTAATCCAACGTCAATGTTAGAATAGTGGACACCATCTATCTGGTTTGGACCAGATAATAATTCGACATATGAATTGCCTACAGTTTAAAAGAACAAAATACAATAATACCTAATGAGGAAATACATGAGATTGCGAGACACGCGCTCCATATATTAATCTAATTAAATTTTCCGAATTGTCAACTCAGCAAATCGGGGTGCAAGGATCAAAGCGACGTAGTTTCTCAGAGACTTAATAAAACTGCAGCTGTGTGCTTTGAAACTATTTTCGTTATAGTTTTTTTTAAATTATCTTGAAGATTAAGTAGCCTGCTAAATCATAAATTCTGGCCAGAATATCCGTTACCGGATTAAATCGGGTAAATCCCTACTTGTCACAATTCTCTATAAATGTTTGTTTAAAGTCAATTTCCGTGTAAAAAAACTGACCAAATAGCTAAAATCCGGCTGCTAATGACCCATTGACGCAATATTTAAAGTTATCAAAACGCTATTTTATTGTAGTAGGTGAAATTGGGTTTAATTTGTCGTTACTTTTACTAATTCAAGTGTAACTTAGACTTTATCAAGGACTATGCTTACGTTTTTTCGGACCACTGTTTAAATACCCGCTATTCCTAAACATTTTTCAGATAGCGACTTTGCATCGAAGAAAAGCAAAACGATTATTAATGCTAGTTAGTAGTCAAAATACAGAACGTATTTGATAACAGTGGATGACGACTTAAATCTCTAAATTGTTTTATTGATCAAGAAAAGTGTTAAAATAAATTCGTTTAAAACAGAATTGCAATTAATCATCTAAAAAACCCCAGGGCATTCTTTTTGCCGTAGACTTCGGTTAATTCCAAAAGTCCACGGCAATTGCCTTTTGCCGTGGCGAATTTGGAGGATTGGTTAATCACGATACTTATTTATTAGTATTATCGCTGAATCGTATCGCGATTATCGATATATCGTTGCAGCCCTAGTTATAACTAACCCAAAGCGCAATTTTTCTATATTGCTTAAATAGGCCTACATAGTTACTTTACTCGGAAAATAGTAAAACTGATTTGTTAAGTTCTTTTTTGCATGTCTAGCCCTTAAACACTATCACGATTTTATTTTTTGTGTACACTGTCAAAATAAGTGATTGGCACCTGCTCATTTTAAAATATGTTTGGTATACCAAAATTGGTATATGTAAGTAAATGTTGTGATTGATAATGACTGACACTTAATTTTGTTTTTTCTTCCCAGCACCGATTGCGACATGTTACTTCACTATTCATACGAAACTTGGCAATAAGCCTTCCAACCAATGAAAACTGTGGTTCTGATCTTCAGCAACCCCTGCTATATTTCACTATACATCCTGATGAAACTTCATTAATTGCAGATAAGCAATGTCGCAATTCCATTGGTAAGACATAATTTAAGGTCCATTTCCCGAAAGCAAAGTAATTGTACAATAAAATATTTTGTTCTCATAATCACTTCTTGATTGTTGCTGTAATGGCTAATAGATTATGCTGAGCAATGGTTAAAAATGTTTAAAGGTTTTGCATACTAAAAATAAATGGATGTGTTTAATATTGGCGCTTTGCAAAGACATTAAATTTGTTTAATTTTTTAACTGTCCTCTTAGTAAATTTCTGACAAGCAATATTTCATAATTTTGGTTGGACAATATTTTTTTTTATTTTTTGTTACCAAATTATTTCATGGGAATTTATTTTTTATATTGTATAGCCTAGATTTTTAATAAAATCATAATTTAAATCTGACAACACCAGAAGCGTACAATTCTAAGCATAGAGTAGTAAACGCATGATTTTTCAATTTTTATTTTTAATGTTGTCGTTAAACAATTTATTATAATTTTAAACCACAGACAAGAGTACTAAGGGTAGGGATGCACAATATAGGATAATTAGGTACCGGTATTCTAGAATATTCTAGAATAATATATTTCGAATCTAGAATTTCGAATTCTATTCTAGAATGTTTTACCGTATATTTAAATTTTACTATGGTGTGCATATATTTCTCAGTTAAAAAATAGATACCGGGCGGTAAATTATTATTAAATCTATTGAATTAGCCATACTTTTAAGCTGTGATAAAACCAATTTACGTAATCAAACAATATTTTACTATTACATATTTTTTATTTATATGTAACATCTCTAAACACTATCTGCCATGAGGGAGGATAAAAGTCTAGTACGTTTTTATTGAATTGGATGGCTGAGAAAAATGCTATCAAACACCAGACAACTTTCGTTTTCCCAGTTTGGTATTAAAGACTAGCTATTTCCCTTGCAGAATTAAACATTAATTTACTATTTAATACAGTTATACCTAGGTAAAAGTATAATAAGTGATCACCACAAAATCACCTAACTGAATAATTGAACACATAGGATATCATTCTTTGTGCTAAATAAAAACATAGTTGTTTAAGTGAAATATATATTGCCAATACTAAACGTGTTTAGTCTGTAAATAACTTTTCCGCCTTTGGAATAATTGCGTTATATTTAAAGGTGCGATAAACCAAAGAGACTACATCTGTTTTAGTCTATTTGATAAATCATGTGATTACAGCCTGGCGAAAGTTACCGCCTTTCTTTGTGTTGGCGTGCGTTTTAAATATTCTATTCTCTTCGCATGGTTCAAAAGAAAAAAAAGTCTTGTCCAGTTTACCAGGATGTTTTTTAACTAATTTTTGGTGAGTATCTTTGTAGCAGTGCTTTTATCTTTATCAAGATAGTTTTTTTTATCTCAACTTTAAGAGCTAATTTGTCTTTCCTGCTTATTGTCTGAAGGTAGGTTTATTGTAACTTAATCAGAAACCGATGTTAATCAGAATCAGATTTTTTTTCAGTAGAGGATTATTCAGATTTAAAAATAAAATTGCAGAAAATTGAATCACAATACAGAAAATGTAATCAGGTAAGTGAGCAAATCGAAATTCAAAATTGCCAAAAAAAAGAAAATGGAAACACACAATAGTATGTTCTGCAGTATGTAAACATGTACACTTATTATAAAACTAATTACATGAATTGTGCTTAAATGATACCGGTATATTTTGATCCTGGATTAAGGCATAGATTGTTTCTGTGTCACCTCAGTTTAAGCTGCTTGCTGTTGATTTCCTGACATTACTTCATTTTGTAAAAATAAACACTTGCTTTTACATTTTATGCCAATACGGTTGCATTGCGTCCATTGTGTCATGTAAAGCTTTGTTAAGTGTACCGATATCGTCCTTCTTTATTGATTTTGTGCCCAAACCTGTAAGTTTTACATTTATATTATAATCCGTAGCTACGCCAATTGCCACAATTGCCAAAATTTTAAGGGATGTCCATTCCAAAATTAAAATTAGAGTTTGATTTAAATGCGAAATGACTTGAATTATTTTTAATCTTTGATTCCACAAAATAAAAATTTAATGTTCATAGTAAAATAGCTTGTTTTTTCACTTATGATATATACTCGCATATAGGTCACAACTTTTTTCCTTATATTTTTTAACAAAAGTATAGGTGCAACCAATCCGCTTGACAAAGGGGGAATCGGCACCAAGTCGGAACAAAATTAAATTAATTATCGCTTACTGGCATCGCTTAAAGTTAGGGGAGTGTGCAGATGCCACGCACGCGCGCATACAATCTGATTTTAACACAAAAAGGAAAAAATATGCCACAATTGTGGTAGTATGCATGTCAATTTGGGAGAGATTATAAAAAGATTTGTATTAATAATTGGCAAAATAAAACTTCGTTTTATTGTTGATTTGTTGGCAATCGAATTAGAGTGAAAACGACAAATTTCTAATTCCATAATATAGAAATTCATATATTTTATATACATTAATGTTTGGCTAAAAAATTTCAAAGTAAAGTGGAACCCCGCTTTGCGACTACCTTGATAACATGAACACCTCTTTATTAGGACCACTTCAGTGCAGTCCCAAATAATTTACTCTGGTAATGCATTGCGTTCTGTTTCAATAACGCGACCACCCCGTTTCCAGACCAGGGCCGTCATATTTTGGTCTAAGACTAGAAATTCCGCTAAAGCGACCACATGTGGTCAATAATTTGCTTTTGTCACCAAAATAATAAGGGTAAATTTCTTTTGTGATCAAAACAATAAGATTAGATAAGGTTCAGTACGGTACCAACAGTTGTTTGAATTTATTCTGCAGTGTCTGATAAAAATAATGACATATAGTAAAAAATTAGTAAAAAGACAGTCGTTTTGGTTGCATATGACGACAATCTTCTTCAGAGCAAAATTCGCTAACACGACCACCCCACTAATGCGACCGCTTGATTATGGTCCCATAGGTGCTCAGGTAAACTGGTTCCACTGTAATGGAATAAATATAAAAAAAATTATTCAGGTAAGGCAAAAAAGTTAGCCTTAAACAGAAAAATAATTAAATTTGACATAAACCCATAATTGTATTGCATAAATAAACATATTGTACTGCTGAGTCATTCCATTATATTTTTAACAGCCTGTACATCGTACCTCTCAGATTTTGCTAAGAGTTCCAGACAATGTACCTATACATAGAAAAATGATAGGACAAAATTTGAGGTCCCAACTACTAGCAGTTCAAAAGTTACGGCATGATCGGCTAAAATTAATGAAAAAAACCTTCCGCGTGCCAACTAACAATTCGTGAGAACATATTTCTGTTTTTAAATGTTTACTCCCACTATAATAGGAGTTGTACTATTTCCTATTATAGTAGCTCCTATTATAGTAGGAGTTCTGTACTTTTGAATTGCACCAATGTGACATTAAATAGCTTCTTGTGATGTCATAAATGCCTATAGCCTGTAAGCTTTCAAGACAAATTGTTTGTTAAGTTGATTGGAAGAGAAGTTGCGTAAAAACTTTTACAGTTTTTTTCAGAAGCGTCGTTTAAATTTTTCGAAGGTGCTTCGCGGTCCCAGAAAATTGTTTCGTGGTCCCCAAAATACCGCGGACCCCAGTTTGAGAACCGCTGTTTTACAGTAATGACTTTAAATTTTTATCTTTACTGCAAAATAAGCAAGCGCTGTACTATTACTGATATAGCAAACCTTAGGCAGGTGAAAAAGTGTGTTCAACGATGAATTTTTACTCTCATTAACGCAATTTGATAAACGTAACGATGAGCATATGTGAAATAAGTTACCGGTCTTTTTTTTACTTGCCGAAATATGCATGTATGATCTTTACCGATATCGAATGACCTTACCGGTACATGGTTCATCATGTTTAGCCTTATAACATTTTGTATCTCAAATTGCTAACAAAAGTAAATTAGGATGCTGAGGGTAACTGATATTAACTACATCTGGTTGTCTGCACAAACGTACAAATTTCTCTCACGTCCGATTCGTCTGTGGCAACAGGTTGCGAAATTTGCAAGCGGATTGTTGTACTCTTTGGTGTTTGTTGAGTAACAATAACACGGTAATAAATAATCAAATGTTACGTCACAACTTACGGTATTAAACATTAAACATTTTATGCACGTGGCCAAAGCTCAAATAAACAACTTTTAAGTTATCATCTTTAAGAGAAAGGAATCTAATTTCCTTGAACTAGCGTGCCAGAAATACGAGCTCGCGTGCCAAGTTGGGCACGCGTGCCAGGGGTTGCCCATGCCTGTTCTATATTAAAATGAGGGTGAACATCTTCACTCTCATTCATTTTGTTTTATATCAGACAACCTTAATCATGATAGTGGTTTTGTGTACTAACTGCAAAAGCAACTGGTCTCCATGATCCGAATCAAATACACAAATATCCAGAAAATTAAGTACTATTCTGATGGATGTGCAGGTCAGTATAAAAACTACAAGAACATTTTAAATCTTTGTTTCCACTTTGCTATTTCGCATGGAAAATCTCCATGTGACGATATTGCAGGAACTGTTAGGCTGTTGTTAACCCATGCAAACTGGCAGTATGCCAATTCTTACCGCTGCTGCAGTTTTCAAGTACTGTGACGAAAATATAAAAGGAATAACGTTTAATTTTATCCCGAAAGACTCGTTAGTACAGACAAGAGCACTTTTAGAGCAGCGCTATGCTCTGGGGCAAACAATCAAAGGCACAAAAAGTTTTGACTATTTTGTTCCAATGGCTCTCACCCGTGTGGGTTACAAACAAATTAGTAAAGATAAATAATTAACTGGAACCTACTCATTTTTCGACGATGAAGCTGTTCCATAAGTTAAAGTGGTGAATTATTATATAGCATGCTGCTATGACAACTGCTGGTTGATTGGTTTTGTACAAGAGTTGGACAAAGGCAATGACGATGTTAACGTCAAGTTTTTGCATCCATATGGTCCATTTAACACTTTTTATTAGCCACAAAGGGATGACATTTGCTTAGTACCCAAACAACAAATTCTTAGCATTATAACACCACCATCAATTAAAACTGGCAGAATCTATAAAGTTTCTGAAGAAGGAATACAAATCATTGCAGAAAAGTTTTCAAATCAGACAGAAGCTATAGGCCTATAAACAGCTTTAAACATATTATGACTGTATCATTGCTATTAGTACTGGTATGCGTAGTTTTTAATTGTACCACCATTGTCATACATAATTTACTTTTTGTGATCGTTTACAAAATAAAATATTTTTTTGTAAAATGTTCAGTTTGCCTCGATTTTGTTAAGAATTTTGATGAATTTGGATAAAGTTTGGTCCCAACAAGTTGTTTTAATATAAAATTGTAAGTTTTGCAAATATGGAAAGTAAATTAAAAGGTATTAAGCTGCTCTGATACTTTAGACTGTAATAAACCATAATTTATTTATTAAAACACATTTTTATTTGGGGGGGGAACGCAAAAAATGTGCACTTGGGAAATTTTGTCTCAAAAAGTTATTTTAAAGTTGGCAAAGCTAATTTTTTGACTTGTTAAAAATTTAGGCCTCTTTCTAACTTTTAAACTGTTTAAAGATTTTAGCTTCTTCTAATTAAGCATACTTAAAATGAAACGGGTGTCTAAATATGTGTTTAATTAAGAGTATGGTATGTCATTGTAATAACTTGTTGCTTGCATCTTACATGCTATTTTTAAACAATTAATTTGATGTTGTGAATACGTGTTTGTCATTATAGTGTCCAACCATTGTCAATTAAACATTTGTTTCTGTCATTGAAACAAAAATGTCGGAAGATACATTTTCTTCTTTGTTATATCAATACTTTTTTGTATGAATTCAACATTTATAATTTGCTTATCCCATTACTTCGACATTCTGTATTTATTTAAATCAACAATTTACAATGCATCTCTTCGTTATTTTTATACTTAAATCATGCTAAAAACAAATATAGGGTTAAAATTTTCAATAAATAACTTGTAAGAGTCCAATTTTATTTGAATTTAAATTTTTTCTAAAAGCTTACAATTTCTCATTTTAATGCTCTCTGTTATGTTTTGATCAATAAAAATACAGTACGGATTGATAGGTAACTTATCAGGGTTCGAATTAATGGTTTTGAAACGATTCGCGAAATGCGTGGGTTAGCAGGAAATCGTTTTCGCGCATTGGCTATGTTAAATTGCCTTGGAATGTGGTTTCAAAACCTCTCAAACTAATCTTTAAAACCAGAAAGATAATTCATTAAGCAAACATTACCGTTATTTAGTAGTAATAATAAACTGCAACAAACGTATCGTAAGTTAATGCTAGGACAAATATCGACAAAACAAAGGCTTAGAAACAAGTGATCTTACTTGTTTAAACACCATATAACATTTTTATAAAGGGTTGTGCCGCATCTCTGCCAATCATAAATAAAGGGATCAAGGTATATTATCGCATATTGGCTATTGTTGCGTTGTGATAGAAATGCTTATTATACGTCAATAATGCAAAGTAAAAGCAAGGTAAATAAATGTAATAGTAATGTTATTGTTAAATGTTATGTTGAAGGCAAAAGATGTTATATTAACGTTATTATGATTTATTATTAAAAGTGCGCGAAATCAGTAACTGTAATTTATATTTTCGCGATTTTGTTAAATTTTTGTAATTCGTGAACTTTAAAAAACCGTTCGCGAATAGCGATTCGCGATCCCTTAATTCGAACCCTGGGGGTTGTATGATTGCACAAATAACAAGATGAAATGTAAATGTATTCATTTTAAACAAAAAATAAGACAGTAGAGGTCTCTTCTTGTACTGACATTTTGTGCATCGGTATTGGTTAAATTAATGTGCTTTTAACATGCTTAATGTTTACTGGACTAACAATATCTTTTGGTACAGATGTCCTGTATGAAAGTGAGAAAGTATCCTACTCAACGAATCCATCATGGCAAAGCATCAAGATTAAAAATGCTGAGTTTATAAAGGGTAAACACTTTTGTTCTCCGGAAGTAATAACTGTTGGGCTGCTTTTAAGCTTATAATAGATGAAAAAATACTTTGGCTTAACATTATATTTAAGCATACTTAGTTTTTTTTGAAAAGATTTTATTTGTATAGGAAAATTTTAAACAAAATTTATTTTTTGTCAAATGCAAGCTTGACAAAAACACAGAAGTGGTTACTTCTCCAATTAACATTTATTGTTTACTATTTATGTGTCATTTGTCGTATAAAATGGCAACAAAAGGGACATATTCTGTTCCATACAATTATTACTCACATTTTGTTTTTGTTATAATACTGTATTATAATACTGTGTTTGAGTCACATGCGATTTTTTAAACGATATGTTTTGCTAGATATTTTTTTTCAAATAGAAGTTTAATGACTCAGTGTGCCTGTATGAGAAGGAGTAATTGAGTTTTTGCGCAGGTTAAATATGCCACAATAAATATGTTACAAAATTAATAGAAGCACCAAACTTTATTTCATGCTTATCACCAGTGGCGTACCCAGGATTCTGTAACCGGGTAGACAACCGCGAGCAAAGCAAGCACCCGATTTAGCGCGAACATTTTTTTTTCGCTATTTTCCCAGCATAGACAGCAGAAAATCACTCTCATTACTATAGACGCAATTTAATCAAAGTTGCGCTATGTATAATAATACTACTATATTATCATGTCAAATTTTAACCGTTTTTTTAACAACTCTTTTTTTAAACTCTTATTTGTTCGTTAATTGGTAAAACGCATGCTTTTCTGACGTGAAATACCTGTCTGACAACTGTACTTTGCTTCAATGCCATGCATAGAGCTGGGCGTAGTTAGGAAATTAGGTTCAGTTTCGTAATTCGGACATCGGAAATGCGTTACGAACGTCAAATCAAAATTACGTAATTACACATCTCTACGTAATTATTTAAATGGGAATTGCATGTCGTTGTAAATATACTTTCTGAGCATTTCTTGTTATTTTAATCTTAGCAAATTAATTTTGTTTTTTAATTTTTGTTTGAGTAAAATAGTTCGAACCACAGTATATGAATAATCACAATCGCGGTAAATACACGTGATCTTGGATTCGGGCCAATTTCCTTATCTGGAATCAGCGCTGCAAGACAAAATCTTCGGCTTGTTTACTTGGCGAACACTATGTATCGACGAACGGCTGTCCGACCTATACATTTCTTTGCCAAAAACGATGCCGATTTGACAGCAGCCTAAAGAAAATCGGTTAACAGTTAACCGATTGTTTTTACATCAGTTAGCCGTTTTTCAAATTAACCGTTAATTCGCAGCCCTACTGGTAATGCGCACTATACTAAAAATCCTTTACTGAAAAATGTTTGTAAATTAAATAAATCATTATATGAAATACTGTTTCGTCCAAATGTCAGTCAAATCTCTGAGAGTGAACCACGTAGACAACTGCACCTGGAAAGAGCGAGTGCGATAAGCCCCCCATCAAAGGAATAAAGACCACCACGAGTTGCGGTTTCCTACAGGCTCTCGGAGCTTTGACTGACATCTGGACTAAACGCCATTTTGTTTAGAGCCGCAATTAAACGTTTATAAGTACATACAATTTCGTACAGTCAAAATCACAAAAAATGCTTTACAATCAACTAGGTCGTATATTTCAGCTATATTGCGCCATTAGCGGTAAGCCTGCAATAGCATTTTTAATTACCTTCCGTATTGATATTCGTATTTCCGTAGTTTCATATATTACCGGACTGTGGCACGTGGTATTCTGACGAATGATAGTGTTATAACGCTCTGTTGTGTGTTCTTAATCAAATTAGAAATACGCCAAAAAAATAAATCATTCGAACAAATGGTTTGATTTGAAAACAACTTAACATCTACAACCTTCGTGCAAGTAAGATACTGGCCGGCATGTAGTCTTGATGTCCGTGGTGCGAAGACTGATTAACAATCTCCGCAAATGTAATCGGTGTTAATAAAAGAACATTGAGAAACACGTGTGCAAGTCTATGATTACGTAATAGTTTAATGGATCCTTAACCACGTGGTCAAAAAGACGCAAACGTGTCATTTTGCAAGCAAAGCAATATTTTTATATTGGAATGCGATTTACGCGGTAATTCGAAGAGAACGTCGAAAGATCGCTTTGTTAAAACCCCTGAATACTTTAAAGATGACTCGCGTAATTAGAATTGCGGAGAAATTTAATATCGCCTCATAATCTTTATTTTTTTCATTTCTTTTTTTTTTATTGTCCCAGAATCTTGGGTAGACAGTGTCTACGTTGTCCCCCCGGCTAGGTACGCCACTGCTTATCACTAAGCATAATCTGTGTTAACATGAGTAAAAATGACGCTAAATAGATCTTATGACATCCGTTTTGGTTATTTTATGTTATAGATCAGGGGTTCTCAAACTTTTTAGAGTTGGGACCCACTATTAATTACCACAATTTATAGCGACCCACTTAACTTTATATATAGTTGTTGTTGGTTTGTAGGTTACACTATCGTTGAAAAGGAACACACCTCTGGGATCACGCCACGATTCAAGATTGTGTGCTGTCACAATTATAATAATTTGCCCCTTGATTTATGTATGGAAAATACCCAATATAGTTAATCAGAGCTTTCTATAACTTTTCACGACCCACCAAGATTCCTTTCGACGACACCACCGGTGGCCAATTCCATGATTATCTAGACACTTAAAAATGTTTAAATTCCTTTTAAAAATGAACATAATAAATCATTTTACATTTCACAGTTGTCTTTTTTAACTATTACGTAAAATACAATGTTGGAAATGTTTTGGAAACTTTATAAAATGAAAACTTGACTTGCTTATCATGAATATATAGGTATTAAAATTAATTTTAGAAATTGTGTAAAACTGACTGTAAAACAGTTTACTTTTATGATTGTGTAATTAGTTAGCTTTCTTGTTTATTAAGGAAAATGCTACTTAGTCGAGTCAAAAGTTGTAGTTTGTTATTATTTATTTTGTTGTACGATCACAATATTCTGATTTTGAAAAATACATACTGGTATTATATAATTAATAGTATAATAAATGTTCATTTGGAGTTATTATGTAAAAATAAACCTTGTTTGTTGTTCGCAATGGAATAAGAATAAAAACTGCAGTTTACTCATTTTAAAATTTATTATATTCCTAAGTTTATTTTAAATAAAAATGTGTTTTTCTGATTCATGTTGTACATCTTTAACTTTTTTAGAAATTTAAAGTATATAGTCTTTTCCCGTCGAGAAAGTCGTCGATAATGTCAAAACTACTAAAAAATCGACATACTTTTTACATTTTTTCTGATAACGCTAATTCCTCTGGAAATTGTTTTAAAATTAGGATTACTGAAAGATTTAACTTAATTGGGTAACCTCTTGTAGCCAATAACTAGGCAACAAAACATGCAATTTTGAAAGTGATGCAGAAAAAATAAATAAAACTTAGTAAAATCAACATGTGATTTTTTGGAATTAAAGGGAACCAATAACTATTTAAATACGGTATAGATTTGTATAGGATACATGTCTTATGAAACAGAAACATATTTTCATTTTATATCTTTATAAATAAAAATGTTTAATAGAAACTTAAGTCTATGTTATTTGTGTTAATTTTTGTGCAGTAACCTGATTTAGATAACACCTTTAAATTCGTATCTTTGGAAATTTTACCCAAACTTACATTTTGTCCATCCCTTACAATGTATTTACTATTTATTTTTATTTTGGCTGATTTACACGCATTTAGCAATCGCTATTTTTACTGTGTAAATCATTTAATTTTTTCTCACTGATATACGACAATCACTATTTTGTGTCACAATCAGCACAGAACTGGTTTTTTTCTGGCATTTTAAAAACTTCTTATTATTTAAACTACATTAAAACTAGTTTTCATAAATGAGTTTCATGATTTTTAAATTTCCATTAACTATGTTTATAACTTTGTATTTCAGGTCTATTTCTAAGTGATAATAGGACATTCATTTGTAATTGTCAAATTACCCCCACCCTCTACCGCCAAATTACTGAAGATTTAAAGGCCACACACTATCACATCAAACTATCAAACTAGACATGCAATAATTCTAAATTCTAAATGGTATTTTTTGTATTACTAAACAGAATTTATACTTCGACTGTGGATTGGGCATGACTTAAGTTACATGCCGGCGTTACATTTGCAAATTTCTCTAAAGATGCTTCAGTGCTTGGGCGATTCAGTGAGTGATATTAAATATCTTTTGGATTTTGCTAAACTAAACAACACTCATTTTTCAGTTGTACAACGAAGCGGTATACTACCATTCCAATGCGGTAGTGTTTAAAATGGGAAACTTCTACCATGGTCACAATACATCTCTATATGGAGCTATTGGGTCAGCCATTCTTCACAACATTGACATTCATAATTCCTATTCTGTATTCTCTCTACAGAGGTTAGCTTTTGTGTATCGCACTATGTATAAAATAACATGTTGTACGTTGACAGGATTCTAGCTCGCTGTAAATTGAATGTTTGTTCAAACCAAAACCGAAACCTTCATCACCAACAAATTAACATTCACTTGATAGGCAACACTGCTGTCACAAGACTGGTACCAGGAACAAATTTGTTATTACTTTTTCACAAGTATGTATTAATAACCATTAATTTGATAGAAAGTTGGGCTGGAAAGTTTACGAAACAGGATCAAAAATCTTCAACATTTACTGAAAACTGAAAAAGCAATTCTAAACAAGGAAAGGGAAGATTTAGATGTTGAAAGATGGAAACGAAAGCAAAGTGGTATGAAAATGTAGAAAACTTGACTAAATGAAATAATTGATTTATTTGTGGTGTGTAGAAGTGGAATTGGCAGGCAGGCAGGATCAACTGTATGCACAAAATTCAATGCATAAAGATGCACAGAACCTTAATCTTTGCAACCGTGAGAATGTTGCACATATTGGTGGCCAGCTGGCTTTACAAAGACGAAATATATTATCAGAACTCACTCATATTTTCCCAATAACCATTTCTCAACATTCTCTTCCAAGTCAAAGGTAAGTTGCGTTTTAACACTTGAATACAATATGTCATTAGTGTAACATTATTATGTAGTAAATATTTTATAACCCCGTTTAGGAAATAAAGAAACTTGTTCTGGGAAATAAAATATGACTTCGCAGTCATCTTAGCTTAATGCCAGGTTAAGGCTTAAGACTGTAACTATTGATAACCAATAATTACCTTTTTACCAAAGTTTTACTAACGTTCTGTGCACAAGGAGTGGCATACAACAATATTGCATAAATCACCCAAAATCGGTGAGATCATCACCGGCCGTTTTTTACATAGTAATTTGGCTTTAAATAAACATTAATAGCGACTTGTAGCAAAAAGTAATTTACTGGATATAATCCGGTACCAGATATTCCAGTCAAAGGTTACGATTTTACACGATTTTCTCTGGATATCGTGCTACATACGATACTAATTTCAATCCTTGCGCTCCGATTCGCTGAGTATACAACTCAACGAATGCGTGCCTAAATTGCATTTATTTCCTCATTCAGCATTATTGTATTTTACTTTTTTTAAATGTAGCCTTATCATATTTCAAATCATTATCTAGTGCAAACCAGATAGATGATTTCCGGTATTCTAACATTGACCTCGGATTCAGGATTTGTAGTTTTTTTTGGTGCTATTGGAATGTGTTTGTATTTTCATATAATATAATTATATAGATTAGTTTTTGTTTAAATTCAACACAATGTCCGTTAGGTGCCTTGCGGCGTGCCTTAGCTTACATACAACTATCACACAATTGGCTTGTGTCCAACGCACGTCGCACCTTCGCATCGTCTTGCGGCGCCCAAATTACAATAAACTTATATCCGGATTTTGACTTGGTAATAAAAAACGTCGTTGATTATCCAGTCACGAGTCTTCAATTCTATTACATCCAAACTTCCATGTTCATGCAATTCCTGAATATGCTTGCTGTATGTCTCAACAACATTGGAAATGTCTTTTCGCCGGTAGGCCTATCAACTTGTTCAAGTTGAGAATCCACAAGGCTGATTTTACCTTGATTAGATTTTCCTTGTTGCCTAGAAGGGATAGGTTTAATTCATTAAATTTGGAGGATATATCATTTAGGCGATGTCATTTTTATAGCAAAATTTCCTCGATGCCTTGACCCAATAGGAAATCCTGCTATCAAGAAAAAAGTAAAAAATGCCGATTTTGTTGTTTTACCTATATTTCCTAATTGGAAAGGAATATTTACTGGAAGTTGTAAAAAATTAAAAAATAGACTGAGTAAATCAGAAAACTCATTTTTAAATAAAAACCCAGTTTACCTTGGTAAATATAGAATATGCTTAAGCATTGATAAATACATTATTATTATATGTTTAATAAATAGATCAAAAATCTGAATACAAAACATATCAGTACACCCCATACCATAGGCGCCAAGTTTTTCAAAAGTCTGGGAGTGCGGCCAAAAAATTGAACATGTTGGCTCTTTATTTATACCTTACGAAACGACGCATGCGTGGTTACCGCGTAATTAATTGTGAAGGTACTTTGTCGCAAATTTAACTGGTTACGGATTTCTTCTATTCGTGCGGTTAAACCTAGATGCGACTTTTGTTATAAGTTTAGCTGCAATGCTGAACCTCACGTGATGCCCAACACAGCTAGTGTCGGCATATTTGCTTTGATCAGGCGGCGTTAAGATAAAAAGTAGGATTGGACAAAGTAACACTTGCGCTTAAAATCATCGTTATTTAAATTAACCTATACCGTACGCCATTACGGTCATAAATTGAATAAAAAAATTTTTAATTCGTTTTCGCGAATTCCATTATTAACATTCAGTGCACAATCAACCCAAGAAATAATGACGTTTTACATCGGATAGTAAAAGAACCTGTTAAAAATCGTTTTAAACACGTACACACTGACACTTGGAGTATTAAACAAACTTGTATAGCAATCAGCAACAGTTTTACTTAGACAAAGCAAAAGTATTTCTGCCAACGGTGGCGTAAGAGAAGCTAAGGTAGGAAGCGGGTGCAGCGCTCAATGGTAAGGCTCTTTTCTACATGAACAGGATTGACGCTTTTTAATAAATTCACAAGAACACACAGAAGGATTTCATTGAGGCTAAATAAGAACTGGCACTGCTCCTTGTCGCCCTATCCAACTCGGTATTTGATATACCGTATATACCTGCCTATAGGTAGCAACTTTTTTCCTAATATTTTTTAACAAAAGTATATATGCGACCAACCCGCCCGACATAATTTGATAGAAAGTTGGGCTGGAAAGTTTACGAAACAGGATCAAAAATCTTCAACATTACTGAAAACTGAAAAAGTATATATGCGACCAACCCGCCCGACATAAGTGCAAATCGGAACAAAATTAAAAGTTGCTACCCCGCTCCGGTCCGTCCTATCACTATCCGTGCGAAACATTCCGAAATTCAAAATTATTATTTTTTTAATCATTTTTTTTTTAAAAACGCTTTTGCGCTGGGAGTCCGGCACTCCCAGTGGTTAACACAGGGAGTGCGCGGCACTCCCCGCAACCCCGTACTTGGCGCCAATGCCCCATACCCATCTTCAACTATTTTTCCAATGATTTACATCATTGCAAAGACTTCAAAATTCTGCGATAAGGTGATGTCATTTTGCAGCAATACTGCAAATCATCCTTAAGCTATAAGGAAAATGGAGAATGGCGTTTGGTCGGCTGATTATGACATATTTGTCACAAGTTATTAAAGGCTCGAGGCGCTGGTTATGTGTCAACAAGCGTTGTCCAGAGATCTTAATCTAGAAGGGATTGAGAGTTGGATTTTGGCACAACGGAGTAAGTCCTGAGGAGTGAAGCCACCAACTGGGTACAGCTGCTGTTAGGAATCTCAAAAGCTCCTGTTCTACAGAGCTTTAAGATCTTCCTACAGTTAAAGACACAGAGAGTACAAGGAGAAAGCCACAACTCTGGTCTGAACAAGAAGCTGTTTGGTTATCAAGCCACAGAACTGAGGAAGCGAACTGCTTATACTCATATCGCCCTGTTATCTTAAGCAATTCGCAGTGAAGTTTTCAGGAGTAAAGTGCATTGAATTATTCCTGTACTTTATTGATATAGTGTGGTTTCTGGTTAGCAGTCAAATTGGAGGCAGTATATCCATGCACGCAGCATCGAGGGCATATCCTTCAATATTGTAAAACATTGTAAAAAACAAACAACATAAGCACGAGGGTCGTTTTGTTAATTTTCAGTGTAGATTATTCTTTAACAGCCAATATTTTAGGACTGGTAAGAATTATTCAGTTCAAATTGCAAAGAAACTTGTAGATACAAACCGACTCTCCATACCCTGATTATATAAAATCCATTAAATATAATAAACTATCATCACGTATATAGAACATCGAAACCCAAAAAAACACAAACCGATAGTGAATTTTAATGTGTTCAAAGATTCGGATAGCCCTTACTCACCATAAACCATTTTTCTGGGAAACTAGTAAAAGGCCTGCTTTAACGGCCAATAACAACAAGACTGAAATAAACGAATGAGAAACTTTTTAAGAGGTGTTTTGCAAATTTTAAATAAATCACTCAAGGAAAATACCGCCAGACCCATAAGCACAATGACTATTTTCTAGTCCAAAAAAAACTAGTCCAAAAAATATCAAAACAAATTAGTTTTTCTTGTTTATATTGGTATTTTTTGTACAACGGCAGAAATATTTTTAAGAAAACACGAATCAAGTTTGGATTGGAAATGTTTCTGCTTGAAGAAACGAACGTTAGACACTTTGTATAAGATATACCAAGAGTAAAGAAACCAATCGATTTTGCATGTAGAAACATATATATTTAAAAAAGCGGTGGTTAAAACTTGTTTGACATCCTGGTTGAAAGTTTTATTTTTGTAAGCATAAACTGATGGCTTCCTGAGTTACCAAACTAAACTTCTCTGAGTTACCAAACTAAACTAAACTAAAGTGTCAAAATCTATGCTGTTTCACAATTTTTCATTTGTAGCTTTAGCTTTAGTTGGAATTTTTAAATGACTATGCTGTATTTAGTTGGGCTATATCAAGACTTTTAGCGCTAACATTCCTGCAACTTCTAACCTAGATTGTTTAAATCCTTAAGCCTATACACACATTACTCGTAATATACCTTCCAACAAAAATGTTGGGGAACGAAGAAAAGCAGTCATGTAATAAATCAAACATTGACCAATACACATCTAATTTATATTTGCTAACATCTCAGGAGTTTCAACTTTGAACTATACATTTGTGTCTACATAAAGTTCTTTGATAAGGGTTGCATTTCTTGTGATGGAGTTTTTTTATATTTTTATAGGTATTGAGTTTTTTGTTCATCTTGAAATTCTCCTTTGATTTGTGATCGTTTAAGCTGCACAAGTATATCATACACTTGAAGCCAAATATAAGTGCAATATTACAAAATAAGGTTGTCCTTTTGGTGTCTGTTGGGAAATTTGCTTACTATATATATATATATATAAATAAATTAGTTTCAACTTATATAAATAAATTAGTTTCAACTTAAATATTTATTATTGTTTATTCAATCCGGTAAAATTTTCAGTAATCCGAACTGACAAGCTGATACTTTGTCTCGGCCTGTAATTTTACAAAAAAATGTGTTATTGGCAAACATAGGTCTATTTTTTAGTTATTTTCCCATGAAATCCATCGAAATTCAACCCATTAAAACTAGTGACTATTCACATTTATGCTACATATCAAAAGGAATGAAATGTCCAAATAATTTAATCTTGAAAATGCAAGTGTTTTGAGTAAATTAACCAAGAAAAAAGCTTGGTAAGTAATCTTCACTTTAAATTGTAAAGAAATTTATAGATTTATAAAAATAAGCTAGGTAAAGTACAAATTGACTGTATATAGCCGAGAAATTCTGTAAAATTTAAAATACATAAGCATATACTATTACCATGTACATAAACAGCTAAAAATTTAAAACCAATATACATCGATAGTGAATAGATATAAAAATGATTCTCATCTGTTCTTGTAACCTATATTTATATCAGCCACCAACCATTGCAACGAGAAAGACAGCCTAAGGTGAACTTTTGGGCCAAGCGACCGCAGCAGCCAAGTGCACAGTCTGCTCCCACAGCAATCCGCGACCAAGACTTAAAAAAGCAGGGTTACTATAAGGGCTTGGTAGCTTAGTAGTGTGATATTTGAAAAAAAATTATATTTAATAATGAATACAGGCAAAAAACTGACATTATTGTCCCTATTGTCTGTTACAATTGCAACAACCAGTGAGGTAGTTAGTTATCTTCTCCAATATTTGCTACTCATGGTGAATCATATACTTCTTTTGGGATTATCGCCGGATTGTTAAACTCAATGTTTTGAGATTAATATAATGAGCTGTTATTCCAAACTATGTATGTTGACATTACAACAATTGTCCACATGTCATTTGTAAACGATACATGTTTTCTTTTTTTTAGCTTAATGATCATATTTTTTTACAATAAAAGAATTGTGCTTTAATATTGTGAGTAAATGTTTACCTGCTTGGCAAACTATATGCAGATGTCAACTTTGTTTATCAAATTTTGAAAATGTACCTCTTTCACTAGGTCTATCAATCTTACATATCCAACAATCACACTTTGAATAAGTATTGTGATTTCTTTGGTGGTATGACTTTCCACTTATAGGTTATACACGTCTAGAACACTTTATCATTGTTGCTGACGTCTTTTGTGCACTTAAATATTCGTACAACAGCCATGGTCTGGTAAAACACTAAATGTTTCATGTAAAGCTGTTTCACAACAGTAAGCTTTAAATTGCACACTTAAATAAAAAATAGGATAAATAAGTGCTATAGAGTTCTGGAGTTTATATTACAGTTTGGATCAGACAGTAAGTTTCCCTACTATTACTGAGAAATTTACCTCTTTTCCTCACACCATTCTGAATCGTGTTGAGTTTAGAACAAACAAGATTAACCATATTTCAAAATAAAAACATAGCTTAATGGTTAGTTTGGCAACTTGGTATTGAAATAGTGAATATTTTATTGTCAATTTATGTAATGTGTGATTGGGTAATTACTCTGTATGTATTAAAAATTTAATTCATCCACAGAAAGAAAAACATTGCAGTAATCGGTAATATGTATATGATATGTGGAGTGAAACTACCCAATTCTGAGAGTTTTAACTGTAAGTTTTTACACTAATTATGTATGATGAATACTAGAATGTTTTAAACACTTCTATTTTTAGACTAATTTTTATGACTTATCAACTAGAATGTAACCAATTCTGGAGACTTGTTCACCGAAGAGTATATAATAATCTTTTCCAATGTTAGAAAAATTGCATATTGTCAGAAAAATAATTTTAATTTTCACTTATCAATCGAGTAATACTATGTTAAGGTAATATCTAAAAGCATGCTGGAACTGTAATACTTAAGTTTGATGTATCTTTTATACCGTAATTCTACTTTGCCACAATAGTACAAATGCACCATTGATATACTGAAAATACAGACCTATTTTTTAAAGTTTATGCCAATGAAAGTTAAATCATTATTCTTTAGTTGTAATAACATTTTTTTATTAAAATATAAGTTGGTACTAAAACAACCGTTGTGTGAATGGTTGTTTAGATTATGTTGACAAAAAAACAATTATTGTAAGAATTGTTGTTTATATGTAAATTGTAAATGTAAGGGGATTAACTACAAGAACGTAGATTTAAAACAAATTATATATTGTCAAACTTAAAAAGAATTATGTTGGCAGATGGCCAACCTGTCATTACCAAAGAAAATGCACTGAATTTTCGTTTCGTAGATAAAAAATCAAGTCTAAACAATGTCTGTCAGTAAGACTGCATTAAAGTCCAATGCACATTAGAATGGTAAATTAATTGCTATAAAATGCTTGTTTAAACTAAATTAATTTATATATAGTTCATACATATGAATTCAAGACTTGGAGTGTCATAATTTTTTGTATTAAGTTGAATATTTTTCAATACATTGTATTTGATATTAAACATTTTTGGTGATTTTAAAGTGTCTTTTATTAAGGTGTCTTTTAGGTTTACAGCATCAAGTGTGATTTGTGTATATTTTTCGGGGGAATTGTTTGTGAATGTTGACAAGCATATTAAAATTGCTCAACACC
>CH001871.1:28271-50800 GCA_000149265.1 Ciona savignyi
ATTCACTTATTAGTGGCCATCCCATGACAACAGTTTACTTATCAGCGGTTGTTATGTGGAACACACTTAGCTATTTAGGTAGACCTACCAAACAGACGAATTTGTCGAAAGCACTTAAACTATATTCTACCAATGAACTATATAGACAAATTGGTTTTAAGTTTTTTTTGGTTTAATAATGATTTTTAACAACCAAAAAAATTGTTTCTTGAACCAAAATCTTTTTTTTTTTAAATACTTGTGATATAAATGTCATCTTAAGTGTTACTGAGCTAAGTGAACTTTGGCATTAAAATACCTAAACTTCTCTTATTTTAATTATTTTCTGCTAGGTTTAATATTGAAAAATAAAAGTCTGAATAACTTTGATTGTTGTGGATAACCTAATTTTTAACATTCTATGGTGTTATCTAAATATTGTATATAATTGTTTATTGAATTTAAAGCCAAAGAAGATGGTGATACATCAGTTGCCCTTGGATATACTGCGCAATTGCTAAATTTGATATCACAATTCCTGCTTGTTCCACTCCGTTACCAAATCATCCAGCAAGGATCACACTCAAGCATTTTTGATCATGTCACAGATAAACTTAACGAAAAAGAGAGAATGTATGTAATCGAAAATATTATAATGCTATGCTGAATGATAGTGTTTCAATACGTTTTTTTCCTTAAATACGAAAAACAATTTAATAGTATTTTACGAATAATCAATTTCTTACTACTTTCTATCTTGAAAAGCATCCTTGTATGGTGATAAAAAGTAAGACAACCTAAGTTTTAATTAAACTTGTATATTTTTACCTCCATTGGGTTACCGGAGCTATTGCAATGTGTTGTTTATGATTTTTATGTTTTGGTTTAAACCTTTAATCTTTTAGTTACAGAAATGTCTACTTAATATTTTGTAGGACACAGTCGTTTTTATTAAACAACCTAACACATTAACCAATTGAATAATCCTGGCAGAACACTGACAAAATATTCTGGGTCACTTTTTCATATTGTTATACCCTTGCAGATATATTATAATTCAAACCACTGATTTCTATAAGCAGTGTGTTAATTAGTTATAACTTTTTCGAACCGATAAAATTTTTGTTCCAATATTTTCAGTTTTCCCATATATGTTCGAGGGAGTAAAGACCGTTTCCTCTTTGAATATGGAGTATTTCTTCTAAACAAAAACATTGCCCAGTTGCGGTATTATTGTGGTCTGGGCACCCAGGACCTCCGCCCGACATTGCATAACATACGTGCCTTACTGCAAGATCGACTTGGAGCAAAGCCAATGTTAGCTATGGTTAAATTTTGGATGGGTGGCATTTATTAAAAAATACTTTTTGCAGAAGTCTAGGATCTTCTTACGTTTACAATTCCAATTCAGCAGATTTACCGCTGACACTTATGGGAACAGAGAAACAATCAGGTTTGAAGATTATTTGTTGACCACAGGCTGATTTCATGTGCCAAACAATTGATAAAATATTTTGTATGTACTTCTTATAGAAATGATTTGTATATGTTAATATGAATTTTTTTACCGCAGACCCCAACCGAGCAGTTAATGTCGGTGAAAATTTAAAAAGAAATCTACACTACCCTTCTGATACTATCCTACAGGTTCAAAATAGTTTCTTTGCAAATTTAATGAAAAACATTTGTACAAGACAATTAAATATTTTTTTATTATTTTTAAATGATGCTGTGTTTAACAGAATAACTTAATTACAGTTTTATTCATAATTTTGAAAAAATTGATAATTATTTTTTTTAATTAAAAAATCATTTATAGTGGCTGCACGTCATTTTTCTATGTTATATCATGTAACTTTTAATTGATGTAAAAACCACCACAGTACTCTAAACAGATGGAATGTCTTAAATCCATAAATTGTATTTCTTAAATTCTGTAAATATGTGTTAGTGAGTCCTTAATAGTATCAAAAGAATATTGGTTTCAAGAGATTTTAAAAGGTACACTTAGAACAAAAGTTAAACGGAGACAGAACATATTTAACTGGTAGTTTATGTACACTTTAATTTTATTACAGAATGCTGAATCTAGAAATACATGTTTTACGTCATTACGAGATGAACTCTTCGGCTTAACCTCTGAGGTTAAAAGGTTAAATGATAATCTACCGCAGTTAAATGATCCTCAAAATGCGCCAAATCAACTAAGATCACTCCTTCCAAATCAGGTAAGCTTTTTTCAGTGCCAACCTTATCCAATATAGGCGAACACTGTGGCGTTGTGAAGTCCAGCTGCACCGAATAATATTTTTGAACATAATGCTTACACTAAAACATTGATTATTTATTAATTTCCAATCATGATCACCCACATCAGCATGTGTAATATTTAAATAAAAATAACTTTACTTAATGCAGTATGATATTTAACCACTGCATTAAAAAGTTAAGTGATCACAATGTGAGTCGACTAAAATAGGCTGTTTCACACTGTTTGTAGAGAAACAAAACAATAGTGGTCGTGGTACAATGTATATGCTGATCAATTATATCCACAAAGCCATGCAATATAAATAGGAAAAAAGAAAAATTGCGGATATCAATGCAAATGTAACGAAACAAAGCTACAATTTCACCTGTTCCCAATTGAATTTATTTGCAAAATTGCTCCCCATCTCTCCTCACTCCTAATTGTTTTTCTGCTAGCACATTGTGTTGACATTTTCATCTTTACAGTTGAACTTCAAAAGCGAGTCGGTGGATTCCATTTTGCCCAATTCCTCTGCTACGCGCACACAGTTAACTGGATTAGAAGAGTTCAGTCAATTAAATGAGAGCATAGTTGCTAAAAAGAACCACGCCAGTGCTCGTGCTGAACTGTTTGCCACTAATTCAATAGACCATAAATCAAACCAGGACGCCCAATTATTCGAACCAAACAGCTTACCAGAAAGAGAAGCTGTATTTTCTGGACTTGCTTCGAATCCCCACAACATTCAGCTTTGTACGAATAGCAGTCTGAATTCATTCAAAGTTTTAAAAGATATAGGAGTTATTGATTTTCCTATGTCAAAGGATAATTTTTATATGGATTCTTTGTCTGATCGATCTACCCATGTTTCTAATAAAGGACTATCGGTTCAGTTTACAAATTCTAGTCAAAAGACCAATTACAGTCAATCGGGTGATCTTGATCTTTGTTAAAATTCTCATTGAAAGAAAGATTAGATCATGGATACCATCGTACGACTAAATCTCTATTTTTTTGCAGTATAGTATTTTAATTGTTTAAGTGCAATATAATACATTTTATTGTTTGTCGCGTTGATGATGTTATCTGTAGTTGTCAAAGAATAACAAGACAATTCTGCTTCAGTAATTGTAAACAACTGGTTTTCGGAAGCTCCTGGTGACACGTTCGTTGTTGATTAAAACTAGGCCTGCAACGATACTTTTAAAAATGCATCGATAATCGCGGGTCAATGTATCGCAATTATCGTGAGTAAACCTGGGGAATTTCGAAAATCTGAACTACGCGTCTGTGGGTGCTGGGTTTTGCATATGAGACTCGAGATTTGCCGTGTAAAAATGTTCATTTTTCAGTAATTAACGATCGCTTGATAAACCACAATTAAGGGTGTACAAAGCCGTTTATACACCATCACTTTCCACTCCCCCTTCCCTTTTGCTCCATCCCATATAATAAAAACAGAAAAATAGCACCGCAGCACTTAATTCCATATCAATTTAAATATTATTTTTTAAATTCAGAATAAATAACTATAGAGAGGGTCAACCTGTTAGCCAGCACTATATTTAACCCCCATTTTGACGCTACGCTATACGTTTCTGCATGCAGAATAACGGGTTACCTAATTTTTCTTTGTATTGTGGGCTCGCGCTTTTTTAGAGGCTGATGCTTAAGGTTGGCTGAGCTTGTTTAGCCGGCTGCCTTACGATCTCTGGCGAGCTGCGCAGCGGAAAGTCTACTCTCCACAGAACACCTACGAAATTATTATGGTAGCCACGATTTGTAAAGTCTTAATCTCAAACTCGAAGTCTATAACTCTTGATTTGGTTTAGTTGTATTCTGCGTCGCATTCAATATACGGTTTATTCGCGACTCAAGTTACTTAGTACGTCATTCAGCATGACGCCAGTTGTAGTGTATAGTCTAAGGTACGTTATACAGCATGACGCAAGTTATCCCAAGTAGGCTACGTTATTGTAGGTTATATTATCTTATTCAAATTTCCAGAATATATACGGCATTTACGAGGTGCGAGAAGTTTACGTGCGAGATGTTTAACATCTGCACGTTTTACTAACTGTGGGGAATTAGGTGGGAAAACTATGTTAACGATTTTAACGGCAAAAATACAAAGGACCGTGCAAGGTGATAATTTCGTAACGGGTAATAATATGTGAGAGTCGGAAAACAAATATAGATTATACGAAATGCTATAGTATAACTCCAAAGTATATAAAGTTTGTTTTCTGCAAGCTGCCGAGTTACCTATACAAACTTGATTTCCATGTTTTCTAACTCTTTCCCTCCCAACTCATGGCGAGTTGGTGGGAAAACATGGTATCCCGCCTGTACATAAATGGTTGCAAATCTAAAAAACGATTTCTCCGCAATGCGTAATGGTAGAGACCTCAGCTATGGCTCATTCGATCAAGGAAACCCTATATTTTATTCTCTGTGATTATCGTGGAGAAATATTAAAAATGCGAGGAGTGATAGCCTTTCTTTTTCAAGGCTTCGCCTCTTATTTCTATCGATTTTACACGAATTTACACGTGACTAACTCAGCCAATAGGAGTCGTGTTAACTTGCAGAGAAGCTCTTTTTGTCAAGCAAGTCTTTCTTTACATTCTCTGTGAATTTCGTGCCGTTGAGATAAAAAGGAGAGCGTTGGTGACGTTTTCGCAGCAGGCGGTTATGCTTCGTGTTCACCAAAGCATGAATCCAGCTGGGCCTGCTGAGCGCACGATAAAGAAAAAGGCGGCGAGACTAGCTAGCAGGGTTGCCATTTGGCCTTTTTCACGGCCAAATTTCAGAAATTTGGCCGTACCAAAATCGTCCCAGACGCGAAAAAAATAGTTTGGCCGTGCGGAAAAATCTGGCCGAATTTGGCCGTATAAGCATATTGTCAAATTTTTAGCCAAAACGTCATATTATTTTTACGCTACAGTAGAAATAAAGGGAAAAAATATATATGTAAATGAATTAATAATATCAATTGTCTCATTTACCAAATCACAAAGCTGATTATGACGTTTTGAAATAAAACAATAACGGTAGGCATTCCTATATAGTATTTGAATGGGTTTGACAAATCTGGAGGGAATTAAAATTATACAATTTTTGAACAAATATTAAGATAAATAGCCCAATTGGCTTAATTAAATAGTTTATTTTGTACTTGATACAAATTGGCCGAATTTTGGCCGTAAAGCAAACACAGTTTGGCCGTAAGGCAGATTTTCCATCTGGCAACCCTGCTAGCTAGTTCGGTGTGCCCTGCTTTGAAGAATATTGGATATAGTATTTGTGTTTGTTTGCTTTTGTATGCCATTTTTACACTTCCTTCACTGTTCTTTTTTAAACGTTTTACTATTTTAGTTCTACAAAACTAAAAACTTCAATGCGTTTTGGTTCAATTTTTCATAATATAGTTAGAATAAAGGGAAATTTCAATTAGGAATAGTAAAAAAACTACTGAAGACACAAATACAGTTCAAATTTTCCTGAGTACACAAACTATTAGACAATCTACATTCCAATTTTCATATCATTTGGGCCTACCAATAATTAGTGAGTATTTCGTTTGTCAGTGCACCTCAAAATTTTCAAAGTCGAGCAGAATTTTCTTTACATAAAAAGTGGTGTTCACTAAAGTTTACATAATATATTCTTTATTGGAGGTAGATTCTAGGTGTGCGGTTTGTTTAAAAGAGGGAAAAATTATCTTTCCAACCATACTAAATATTAAATCATAGCATAAATTTGTGAAAAACTGTGCTAATTTGAAAATGACCAAAAATTGTAAAAAACACTGCGGGACAGCATGTTTAAATTAATGCATTTGGCCGGGAGTGAAAGAGCTAAATAAAGTATTCACGTTGGTATACAAAAATAACATTAAAATTAAAGAAAATATTTAAAATTTCTAAAATGTTTAACCCCATTAATTTTTTTTTGTTTTTACATTGAGCGTAAAAAAGACGATTTACATATATGATATAGAATTGAATACTTGATTTTTATTAAATAATGACTTAATATACCACTACATATATTCATTACAAAATACCTAACACCTATAAAAGTTTCACCTTGTTTGGATATTTCCTGTTTCCTCTTTGCGCGTGGTTAAGTTTATGGGTATTTTCAGGAAAACGATTAAAGGTGGCTGATGAATGTCGCATATTTATTTAAAAAATCTCTACATATTTATGCCGATGTTCAGTGACCAGCTGTTTTATACACGTGGCAATAGTTAGGTCGTTGCGAACTATCAACATGCCAAGATTAAAGTTCGGTGAATCAGCAGCAAACTTTGCCTTTAACTTTAAATTATTAGAATTGGCTAATTTAAAATGTGCCCCTTTAGATAAAAATCTACCTAACGTTTAATTGAATAAAATAAAATAATGGTTAGGTTGTAATGTTTAAAATTTAACGAACTTTTTTGCCCCAACCCGTTGAAATGACCAGTATCAAGAAAACCAAGTATATATGCGTTTCGGTAACTGACGAAAAAAGATTTTCGCACGAGTGATGGATTTATTGTCTCTGGGCACTGTTACTTTGGGTATTTTAGATTCTTATTGAGAACGTTTATATATGCTGTATCGTGGGGCTTATTTATATTTTCGTACGTATAAAAAGCTATGATATTTACTTTATATTTAACATTCCTAAAATTCAAATTTGATTTTCCCCTTTTAGTTTCACGACCACCTTTTTTTAAATATCGTTTTGGAACATTAAAATTTAGACGAAGCTTGACAAACAAGTCAAATGTGCGCCTCCGTTTCGCCAGGGTTATTCTAATCTCGGCAACGCTATTCGTATGACCAACATCTTCATAAATTCCAAATGTGTCTTCATAAATCAAGTTTCCTTTTTAATTGATATGTCAAATAGCTGCTAATAACTTTGGCATTGTTTACCATTATGAAAGTATGAATTGGCTAAATCAGCGGTTCCCAAACTTTTTTTGTTGGCGGCGCCTTTAGAAAACTTATTAAACCTTGCGGCTCCCTCATAAAGCCAAAATTTCCAAACTGCATGTATTGTACTATAGCATGCATTTGGATAACCATTTAAACTCTTTAAAACTATTCACTAAAGGTGACTAAACTACTAAAGTGACGAACAGTCAATTAATGTAAAGCAGTTATTTGACAAACCATTATTCAAAAACAATGCCATGTTAGTGAGCAAATAGTGGCAGATAACACCGAACAATGGATTTTACAAATCAAAGGAATGCTGTATGCCAGTATGTGGGGTTGCACACCAGGCTCAAACATCTCCAATTAACGTTTTACTGGTGTAACACACGTGTACTGTTATTTTTGTAAAAAAAACAATAAATGCAGCAACTTTCGAATGCTTTCGCGGCGCCTCTGGCAAAGTCTCGCGGCTCCCCAGGGCGCCACGGCGCCCAGTTTGGGGACCGCTGGGCTAAATCAATATTATGTGGTATTCCGCTCTCAACCCACACGCCATCGTGCGCAGTTGTTGGAGTCATCGGTACTATAAGAACAGAACTAACTTACTTTTTATACCTATGTAGGAATTATAATGTATGTATGACACTATAAAAATATATATCTACATGGTGTTTTCAGCGTTCTTGTTTTTAAGTTTATGCACGCCGTTTTATACGTTTTTGACCGAAAAGTCCTACGAATTTGCTCGCAATACGTAACATATTATTTTTCTTAAGTGCGGCCTGCTTTATAGTTAATTCCTTGTCTACTGCGAATGTATTGGTTTGCCTCGATCATAGGATTTGCTGATCAATTTGTTCCATAACGCGTCTTGGTTGATTATGGAGTTTGTTTATTTTAAAGATGGTTTTCTACAAACAATATAATCAGAAAATCGATTAGAATTATTTGTTTGACTGTTTTTTTATCAGCTCAGACAAATGTAAGCACTTTAACACTGTAAAAAATGCTGACGTTCTCAAAGTCTTAAAGTCAAATTAACACAAGAAAGGCAAAAGGCATGATTATTCGAAACTATAAAGAAGTACTGGAGTATATTTTCAGTAAGTACTGGAGTATACAGAAGTAGTAAGTACTGGAAAGATAATAACTTAATCGGAAGTAGAACTTGTACCAGAATCATTTGTACATGAAACCATAGTCTCACTGCACTCCCAACAAACATGACATAGCTCAGCGGTTCCCAAACTGGGCGCCGCGGCGCCCTGGGGAGCCGCGAGACTTTGCCAGGGGCGCCGCGAAAGCATGCGGAAGTTGCTGCATTTATTGTTTTTTTCACACAAAAAACAGTACATGTGTGTTACACCAGTAAAACGTTAATTGGAGATGTTTAAGCTTGGTGTGCAACCCCATACACTGGCATACAGCATTCGTTTTACTTGTAAAATCCATTGTTCGGTGTTATCTGCCACTATTTGCTCACTAACATGGCATTGTTTTCGAATAATGGTTTGTCAAATAACTGTTGTGTTCGTCACTTTATTAGTTTAGTTTAGTGAATAGTTTTAAAGAGTTTGAATGGTTATCCAAATGCATGCTATAGTCTGGATATACAATATACAATACATGCAGTTTGAAAATTTTGACTTTATAAGGGAGCCGCAAGGTTTAATAAGTTTACAAAAGGCGCCGCCAACAAAAAAAGTTTGGGAACCGCTGACATAGCTAATTTAGGTGTGCAGAAAACAACCTCAAAAAATCCGTCCAGGACTTTAGGAAATCAAACTATCTACCACCATTAGTGCGCTACTGAAATCATCCAACGAAATGAAACTAATACATAGAATCGAAATCGATGTTTTGGGAACTTTACCTTTGACAAAAAATGGATATCAATACATCTCGGTTGCCTGTGTCTTCTTAACGCCCTACCGTTGGGCTAATTTACTAGCTTGATACGTTTTAGCTTTAATAAAATAACGACTATTTACACAAATAAAAGTGGTATAAGACATTTGTTATAAAAAGCAAGTCTTAACAGTTAAGAAGCCTTTAGAAAGCTGCCGTCAGAAGTACGTAAATTAGCACAGGACCGATAATAAAGCGTGGGTGAAAATAGAGCGACGTAGAAGGAATAAAAGTGAGCATATCACAAAGTATAAATAGTGCACAAAAAGGTGTTGTTAAAAGTGTATAAAAGGTGTAGAAAAGTATGTAAGACATATAAATGTGTATAAAACATAAAGCAACAAACTTGCCCCCGGCGCGCGTTACATTCTTCCCTCCGACCAAATTGTGGCCCACTCAAGTGTGCTTTCGCGGCCATAGTCAGTTTAAATGTTGTCGTGTAAGGTAACGGGGCTCGGTGCCTTTTTCTCATCGGCGTAATAAGTTGGACGTATTGTTCTGCTCCGGAGATGTCCACTGTTAGTGTTTCCAGCTGGCACAATGGGGTTTAGCAGGTTCGCCGCTTCTATTTCTGATGGTTCTGTTTGTGGGAATTCTTCAATCGGAATTATCGGTGCTGTGCTCGTTGGTACTACCCGTACTGGTGAATATCTTGGTGTCACCACAGGTGTAATGTGGTCGTCCTCTAGTGGGGTGTTGTTCTTTTCCTCGTTTAAATCAAAATTGATTTTTTGAGACGATTTTAATAGACGATCTGTGTTTTCACCCGACTTGTTGCAAATAATATAATATAAGTCTCCCTGTTTTTTCACAACAGTGTTAGGGCCATTGTACGGTAGGTTAAACTTCCTACACTTTTCTTTGATCACTGGGTTTGTTGACACCATGTTATCGCCGGTTTATTAATACCATGTTATATCTATTACAACCTCTTCTGCCAACAACAGTCGAATGCGTAGGCCTTCCAACTGCACCCAATGCAGTGGGCAGTGGCCTACGCTAGATTGCGGACATTTACACAAACTACGGAAATCCAGATAGCCACCAGGCCAACAAGGGCCTACCATTTAATTCAAAGGAATTTGCGTGCGCATTGCCCCCTTGACTAATGGCCAGTCAAGGAGGCAATACGCACGCCACTGCACGTAACAGATTATTTAAGGTACTTCCGGACGCTGTCTTAGCGGCCTACCGTTGGGACAATTACTCTATGTTTTAGCTTTAATAAAATAACGACTATTTACACGAATAAAACTGGTATAAAACAAAAAAATTGTTATAAAAACAAGTCTTAACAGTTAAGAAGCCAAGAGAGAAACAACAAATCTTTGTTTTTAGGATATTTCCCTAGGTAAGTTTCAATGCGATTCTTTTACCCCATCTGGTAGATCGGGGCCACATGCCATTATTGTAAGCATTCGACGAAAAAATAGAAAAATGGACAAAAACAATATATTATATATGTGTCCGATTTTTCTATTTGTGGTGTTCGTACCAACAATTTTCGAGTGTTGAAATATCCACATTCTGATATTGTAAAATACACAATTTAACTATACTTATTTTTTGCATAACGCTGGTAAAGGCATACAATGTCGCCAGATTATTGTCATAAAGAGGTTATCCAATCAGCTTAAAACTTTTAAGGAATGAAGGTGTTAGCTAAAATGGTTTAAATAGTTGCATTTTATAACTACCATGAACTGGAAAAAGTCAAACGGAGTAAACATAGATATTAGATTTCAGTGTACCAAAAAAGTTTTAGGATATCCCATTCCTACCATAAACCATTTCTGGAAAACCCCTCCAACACCAAACCGCAGTTAAACCAGTAATTAGTCTGCTGTGAAGGTCATAATAGCAGAATTAAAATGAACTGGTAAGTAAACCTAGACATTTTCCCGTGACAAGTATGTGACTTGTGATTTCCACTGTTCGTTTTGCCGTGTTTTCCCGTTCCTGTATCGTGATTATATTCGTTTGCCATTTTTAAAAACTGGGGCAAAAAATGAATAAACTAAACTAAACTTGCAAATCGCTGAAGCGGAACAGAAAATAATAAATTTTAAATGGGGACAAATTTGTGAGTTTGGTTGTAACACATGGAATGTCGCCCCGACATCTATTATTGCATGTCCAATACATATATATTCATTGCGTGTCCAATACATATTAGCTAACACCTCAAAAAATTTAAACTTACTAGTTCATTTTATTTCTGTTATTATTGGGCGTTGAAACAAACTAATTACTGTTTTGAGCGCGGTTGAGTGTTAGGTGTCTTTCTTGGAAAATGGTACATGGTGAGTATATAGGATATCCAAAACTTTTTTCGTTTGTACTGATATCCACCCGTTAGCGCTTTTATACTAAAGGTAATAGTGTGTTATATTTACGTATGGATATTATAATGTAACTTGGGACATGTAAACTTCGCTTTTTTATAAGTGCATTTTATTAGTCTACAATTTTCGTTTTAATTTTAAGTGAATAATACTTAATTAGTTCTCAAAAAATCGGCTGTTAAAGAATAATTGGCGTCTTTTATTTTTGAGTCTGCCGGGAATTTCCTTTGCCCCAATTACTACTTCTACAGATCTAAACCATAGCGGCTCACACCTTTAAAACATTCTTTTTAATTATCCACGTCCTACTGTTTTAAATGAGGGATAAATGAGACTGATCCGATTTTCAGTGGAACTGAATTTTTGGTACGCAACATACGTTTTCGTTCGTATTTCGATTCTCTATCTAAATATTTTGGAACAAAATTTTGGAACTTTCTTTCAAGTGATATGGCAGTGGCTAACGCTTTAACTTTCCAGCATACCTGATAAAAATCGGAACGGCCCTTTCACCGCTGTGCCCAAAAAGCCAAATGTTTTTAGAAAAAAATACCGTTTTGGTTTTTAACGTCCCAGGGAAATTTCCCTGAATTTATCACCCAAAATTCTGGTTTTCTGCATATCTAGAACATGTGTTCTAACTAATTACAAAGTTTCATTGTGATTCCTATACCCCTTTTAATAGATGTTGGGGCGACTTGCCATGCCTGTCACAATCATGATTTAGGAACAAATCTTCATTTTTGGGGTATTTCCATAGATTTCTTCTTTTTCTAAGTTGTAAAGCAGTGGATAACGCACTAACATTCCAGCAAATCTGATCCAAATTGGAGCAAATCTGATCCAAATTCGCCGTTCAAGCGCTATATGCCCAAAAGAGAAACATTTTAGAAAAAAAATACCGTTTTGGTTTTTAACGTCCCGGGGAAATTCCCTTAGATTTATAACCCAAAATTTCATTTTCTGCATATCAAGAACATGTGTTCTAACAAATAAAAAAGTTTTATTGTGATTGCATTACCCCTTATGTTAGATGTCGGGGAGACATACCATGCCTGTCAAGCGTTTGACGAAAAAAATAAAAAAACGGACAAAAACAAAATGTGTCCCATTTTTCCAAATGGGACCCATCACTATGCGTATAATTTAGCTACTGGATAGTGGAATCCAACAAAAATCGTAAAAGAATATACAGGACGACCAAAATATCTCTCCCCATCTTCAAACGTAAATAGAGAGAGAGGGAATAAGAAAAAAAGCGTTTTTGCTTTTTACCTTCTGCCGTCCAAATAGAAATTAGAGTCATCAGCAGCTATGTGGTAAAGATGTTTTAGTTAATATAAGGTTATATTTTAACTGTATAAACATTTATCAGTTTAGCATATACAACCTTATTTAGCTTGTATATGTGTGTATTATTATCTTATGATAAGGACGTATAATACAAGATAATAATACACATTGACAATTTACTCAATATTTATTTATCTTCTAAATACATTGGCTACATTTATGTATGGTTACTTAGTATAAAAGGTTACCCAGAACTTCAATTTTCAAATCAAGACAGTTTTGCTTTTGAATTTCCACCAGTACATTTGCAGCTGACCTCCTTGATCGATCACGGGAAAGCATTTACCTCGGTACTGCACGCAATCGATTACTATATTGATTGCTAGATGTTTGTACCAACATTTCTTTAAAAACCAAATTAAGTTCATAAAACTACGTGCCATGTGTATAATGCAGTATTGATTTTATAGTAGCCTAGTACAAGTGAAAATATAAATTGTAAGGTTAACTAATTCGCATAGTGGATGTAACGCCAGGGAGTGGATTGTGTTAGTAAGGGCGTCGACCATCTTTGCATAATTAATGCTCAAATTTTGCGTTGTACATTTGTTTCCATAGACTTGGTGTTGGTTAAAATCAGGCTGTCAAGCAAAAACGCAAAAGTCTAAATATTAATTGTGCAGTTAATGTAAATTCATTTTTCTATACCTCACATAAATCACCATCGACGTTTCTATACTTTAATTTTACTGCATCAGTTCAACCAAATAAATCGTTTAGTCTAGGTATTTTTATCTAATGCAACTTTTTACCATTCGACGCTGAATTATTACGAAGCAGTAACAAAATAGATATTTAAAAAAAACATGGAAAGAAGTTTGATTGCGTAAAATAATCCAAAACTATTTTTTTAAGGGCCCAAAAATGGTACGTAACTAAAATTATATATATTTTGTATTATTTATTACATCATTTCAGTGAGTTCCGCTGAAATATAAGTTGTTATAATTGGTGTATGTATAACTTGTAAGCATTGCAATAAAAACTTCAATGGCTTTGAGATTTTCATCAAATGGCTTTGGGATTTCGCTTATTTCTGCACTTTTACTTGTTTCCAAATGCGCCACCACTCAAAACAATCACGATCACACAAAAGTGATTTTTTCGAAGCGATATATTCAAGAATCGTCCGGCGTGTTTGTGGGTGCATTGCCGGTTACACCATCTACTTATCGATTTTCTGGTAGCAATAGCCAATACTGCAAGTTTCCACCTTGGGGATCCGTACAGAATGCGCACGAACGTTCAATTCTATCATTTCAATTTCGTACGAGTCGAGAAAACTCCTTTTTGGTATATTTAGATGATGGTGGAAGGTCAAGTTACATTTATATTTCTTTGCAAAACCGAACTGTTCGTTTGAGATACAAGTTTGGTGAATCTGCACCAGCTGTACTTACTGGTGGTCTAAACTTGAACGACAACCGTTGGCACGTTATATCCGTGGAGCGTAAATATCCGTCAATTACACTATTAGTTGACGGTCAGTCGTTAGCTGGTAAAGTTAAGGTGAAATCAAATTCGGATCTTGTTACTGGTAGCTTTACTTACATCGGGTCATTACCAAAAACTTATCGTATACAAACTTTGTCTTTTCCGATTGCCTTCTATGAAGAAAAATTTGTCGGTTCAGTTCGCCAGGTAGCGATTAACGGCAAATTCGTCCGAACAATTGCTAAACTGCAAGTCCAAGAAGTCCCTGGAAATCAACTCTGCTCCGAAACACGGTAATGACATAAATTTGTTAAGCTATTTGTAGAATAGTATTTTTTCAGATTTTAAAATATATTTTCTGATTTTACACAAGCAATCCGGTTTCGTTTGACCGAGACAACTTTTTATATACAATAAACCGCTTACAAATGGACTGAATTATGTTATATATGACAAATGTTAAACTTGCGACTAATGGTTTTTCTGACATTTTTAACACGTGTAAAACACAATTTAAGGAAACTGGTAGTTTCTTTCGTAAATAGTCCCTTATAAAGCGGGAAAGGCTTATAGAACATAAACACCTTCCGAACATTTCGTTTTATTACAGTCTCTTGTTCCACTATGCGTCATACGTTATAAAGTAATACACCACATGTTATCATTAGATTTTATTATTAACATTCGTTAAGAGCGTCCGCGGTCTACAAGCAGTCAAAAGGTTTTGGATTAAACTCAGCCGGTGCCTTTTCGGCTTTGTGCTTGTACCAGGCACTAAGCGGATGTCGCCTTAATCAAGTAGATTAATTAAACTAAAACAGTGGAAATGTTACAATTATATCTGTGACACCGCAATATCTTCGGTAACTCGATGATTGGCGCGTATCTGACGATCTCCGTGTAGTAATACCCATTCGTTTTCGTAAATATCCTATTCTATCGTAACGCTGTATCTTCACGCAAATATTGCCTGAACGCACGAAAGTAATAGCGTCAACATAACACACCGCATTCACGTATGGTCTGAATTTTCACTTCGAGGTCGACTTGACACAGAACGCTCAATGCTATGACGTGAGCAACTGCGAGCGTAAATTAATCAAAAATAACTTAAACAAATTTACCCATGTTTACAGAGTATTCTGCGCATTATCGATAGCGCTGTTTTTGACTAGATCGTAATGGTTGAGTTATAGTACCGTATAGTACGGTCGGTGATACATATACCGACTACAATACAAAAACGGTCCGAGTAACGATCCTATCATGGGTTCGAAATTTGGCTCGTTTAAAAAAAACAAAAAAAATATATAGTACCGTTTATGTGTAAACATACAATACAGCAAGCAGCACATACAATCTTGGTTTTTATTCTAAACAAGACTGTTTTTAATTTACTATTTAACATAGTTATAGCGCGGTAAAAGTATGTTAAATTAACAACTTTAAGTTATCCTAACTTAATAATTGAACACGTTAAATTTTATATTTGTTGTGCTAAACAAATACATAGTTGTTTAAGTGGAATAAATATTGCCAAAACCAAGTCTTAAAATGACTCTTTTCGCCTATGGAATAATTTGAAAGTGGAATAAACCACATGTTTAAAGCCCAGGGGAATTGACCGCCTTTCCTTGTGTGTGTGTGCGCGTTTTAAGCGCGTCCACGACGCAAGACTATACAGTTTGCATCGGTCTGTGCTATTATATCGCCCCAACCATGTAAGTCGTTCGGCAAACGTGGAACTTTACTTTAACCTAAGTTCATGGTGTGTATAAGCAAAGAATAATTGGTTTCCATTATCACATTATTACACTACTTCATCTCGTCAAATACTTACATTTTTACGAACGAAAAAGCTTTTTTTACGATTTTAAGTTTACGAAATTTTTCAGACGTATGATTTACCAAATGTTAACTAATCATGGTTATTAATTATAGCACGCTTGCTGAGACGTTGCACTAACGTTTGCATAATTGGCGGAAAATTTTTTGTCGCGCGATGTATCGCACCTGTTATTTTACGTTTTAATTTCCAATCCTACCTATTTGTATTTTTAGAATGAAAAGAAGTAAAGAGCTAAATATATGATGAAGTGACAGATTAATATAACTTAAGAATATACTTTTACCTGTGTTAACCATTTGTTAGTAGAGCAAGACTTTTAAAGCATGGTCAAAAGTAAAGTAGGTTGTCGATGAACTGAACCACCACATTGTTTGGTGATTGTTTTTAATGTATCTTGAGTTCCTTTGCCAGCTTAGTAGACATGGGTACGGAGTAGGTGTACCCATGTAATATTGTGATTCTGTGGAGTACTTTACTGTGTTAGTGTGAACATACAGTTATATACAGAATATGATTCCTCAGATCAGTTTTAATATGTTAGCTTGGACTTAAGTTTAATACGATATTTCATCATTAACAACTGTACAACTGTTGTAGCCATTTCATGCTTTTACGATAAATTTCAGTTGTTATGGTTATAATTCTCATATCATAATAAGAGACCATTCTCGTCATCGAAATGACCAACATTATTTGTTTCTCTTTTTTTTACTTTTACCATGCCGGTAATGTATTAAATATTTTTATTTTGTAAACGTTAATAAAAGATAATGTTTTTAAAAAGTAACCTATGTTACAGCAAAATGATTTCTAATTTCGTTATTTTAAGTCAAAAAATAAATATGCACTGTAATAGCCCTATATTTTTTAACGGGTCTGTAAATTTGCACGTGTCGTACGAAAATAATGAACATGGTCATTTTTATGATCTTTTTCGTATCCGTAATTTCGGTTCGTTTCCGGTTCGACGCATTTTCTGTGTAAACGATGTCGAGGACAAACGATTTAAAACCTATTTGCGCGCGGTAGCGCGTTACGTAGGATACGTACGATTACGCGTTCTTTATCCATCTACGTTGCGTTTTCGTCATGAAGAACAAACAAGATCCTTATTCAACAAGGTTACTTTTTATTAGGAATCCGTGCAAAAACAATGGCGCTTGTTTCGTAAGAGGTGAAAAGCAAGCTTGTGATTGTTCCTCTACGATGTTTAAAGGAAAATTTTGCGAGAGCTGTGAGTCCCTTATATCTCCTTTTTAATATTGTGAAAAAAAATAATTCTCGAAAAACAACCAAGTTTGCATAGACTTAACTATATATAAAACTAATATTGTCTTTAGATAACCAGGAAACTAAAGGTATGAGTTGATGTGCATGAAATCGCATGTTTACACTGTAGATACTCCATGCTTGTAGTTAGTATTGGTGAGGTTACCCTTTTTATGACATAATGCTTACATCTGTCGTACAAGGTAACCCACTCAACAAGCGGTCGAGTCAATTGGCATCTTAATTTATACACACTTAATGCTACTTTCCGTTCTTTATGAAACTGTTGCGACATTCTTAGAATAGATTATTAATCTGTTTATAATTCTACGCATATATTCTGAGAGAATGACATGTATGTCATTTTTAAATAGCTGTCACAGAAAAATTTCAAAACGATGAAGGTAAGCTCAGCAATTTATCGTTCATTACTCTCATTCATCCGCCATCGCTTTACAATCACATTAGTTGCATTACGGCTGTTTCATCGTCCTTGTCATTCGTAAAAACTGCTTACAAAGTTTTAATACCATAACTAGAGAGCGAAACCACGTGTCAACGTAAAACAGATTTTGATTTTAACCTAAATTTATATAAAAATACATGGCAAGCAGAGTTTCCAACCGCAATCACTATATTTTATACACGTTTTAAATAAATATGTACAGGCAGAAACAAACAAGTTCCTGATCTAAAAAACAAACTTGTTTACCACATTCGGTTCAAAAGTATATACCCTACTTAGATTCGTGTATGTCTAACTCGTGATATATGACATTGGTTAATGTTTCTAATGTAATGTAATTATTCTATTGTAGCAACATAAACTGATAACATCTCATGCAATTAAGTAAAATTTAGGCAATAACTTTGTGCGCTATTACTTACTATATCTAACAGTTAATTTCGTTTGAATGATTATTTTGGTCTCGGATGGACAAGACAACTATGACAAAGCGTTTGAAAGAAAGAACGGATGTGTCCCCCTTTTTTTACAAAAAAAAACTATAATAATAAAACACCGTTGCAACATGTATAAACAGCAGGGTTTCTCAAAACCAACACAAATTAATAAAAAAGCTTCTAGCTCAATATCAGATTGACCATTTTACCTATTTTCCTGTTAGATTTCGGAGACGCTGGTCCACCAATACCGTCACATAGGAACAATTTTAGAACATCACACAATAACAATGGCAATATTTAGGGGTAGATTATCCAGGAAATTTCCTACAGACAGTTTGTAAAACATATTTGGATTGTACTAACCACAGTTATTTTAAATGAATGTGAATCTGAGTTAACAAACCAAAAACTTGTTATTCACGTGCAGTTAAAAAGAATATTTTTTTTAAATTGGTGCATGTTTAGACAATGTTATATTCCGTAAAGTGACTAACAATTTTATTTATGCAAGCAGAAACTAAAATGTCCTCTCCTAAGTTACCAAACCAAGCTTGTTAACCGTGTTCTTTTAAAGTATATTTCTTGTCAGATTCGTTCACGTCTGCAACATATTAGCTAACATTGCTCTAAGTGACAACCCGATTTTAGATCTCCATCTTGAACACGTATTACAAATTGTTCTGGTGACTGGTCAGCCATTTTTATTTTTGGCATTATATGGAATTAGAGGTATTTCCCTTTAGGCAAATCACAACAAATTTGGTTGATTTTACGGCTAGAACGTGTGTTTAAACTTTTTTAACCTCTAAATGTTCATAAAAATATCGCATGGCGGCCAGAAAATATTAGCAGATTTTTAGGTGTTCCTCAAACCCGATAGCCGCGGTAGCATCATAAACATTTAAAGTCGTAGAAATACTACAAACACTAAGCTTGTTTGTTGGTTTTATTAGTTTTAATAAGGTTTTAGGGAATATACTTATTTTTAGAGAATATCGATTACAGTTTTAGATTGGTAAATTGGAGACCCATCACCAAGTTTCTGCTGGCAAAAACAAAACATACACACCATGTTTATAAAAAAAAAACTTAAACATAACAGTTATAGGAGCTTTGTCTTTATATTAGCTCATTGGCAGGGTTAAACTAATTTGATAAAATGTGAGAATGTAGTAGCGAGTCAGATACAAGCATGTCCACTCATGATATACCACTTTAAACTAGCATTGAAACTTCGAATCATGCATGCATGACTGATTCTAAACTTGATATATATATGTAGGCCTACTTACTTTTAGTTGCTTCTTGTTCCAGCACAGGCTTTAAAAATAAAAGCATATGCCTTTGCACGTTTGGTATATATATATATATGGCATCTTGTTTGTTTATGCATTATTATAATTTTTATTTTTATATTTGTAATATTTGTTGGTTTACAACATCCAAACATAACCTAAACCATTTACCTATGTAATCTTCTGGTATAGCATTAAACGAAGCCGTGGCCACTTTTCGAGGTTCAGAATGGTTTAGCTACGACCTTTCTCACCAGGCAATATCAAGTTACAACGACCAGATCTCACTTTCATTTAAAACTCGCCAAAACAACGGACTTTTGTTACACACAGGTATGTTTATTTCTTTTATCTTTTTGGCTACGTGTATGTGGCCAAGGTTACAAAATATTTATGAATCTCATACAAATGATATGGTATTGGAAGCCTACTGTGGCTTATTTAGGCCTACGGTAGTTTTGCTTTTATTACCCATATTTTCTTATTGTTGTAATTCATTTATTAACTATTTGGGCATTCATAAGTTTGATTTAATTTTCACCATCCCTGACTGTGGGCAGTAATCTGACGACCCTTGTGTTTTACCATACCAGGACGGAATAAGCATATTTCTGTGAAAGACCTTAAAGTTGTTATTGATTTCTTATTTTACAGGCAAATCTGCCGATTATGTTAATCTTTCGCTACAGAAAGGGGTAGTCCAGTTGGTGGTTAACCTTGGTTCTGGCGCGATAGAGGTTTTGGTTGAACCAGTCAACGGTTCGTTTAGTGATAACCGGTGGCATTCGGTAATGGTGAACCGGACCCTACGACGGGTAAGCTTTGGATTGCTATTCTTAAGTTCGGTTAACATTTAATTTTCCTACCCCCGCCTCTCTCTCTCTCTCTCTCTCTCTCTCTCTCTTGAATAAGCCTCTCAGAAAGGATTCTCGGTTTTATAATCGTCTTAACTACTACATATTAAGTGTCTGCGAAACATATTTTGTGTACGAAGGTACAATATATATTAAATCAATTCTTAACTCACTGCCCCCAAACTTAGGTATAATAATGCATTCACTGTAAACCCCATTATAAAAAGAGTGTTGTATCAGTTACCAAGATATCCAATAACCGCATTGTGCTTAACGTATTACTTTTTCTTTGGTTGTACGACAGGCGGCGGATAGAAAAGGCGATGGCACGGTAACGCATCATCGGTCGTTTGCTAGACAAGCAATCAAAATGTGGTTATCGGTATTCATCTCAGTCATTTCACTATAATTTTGTCGGATCCACAAGCCCGGTGCTTGTTAATGCATTAAAGCTGCTTAGATGTTTATCCAAACGATATTTCTGCGAAAAGGCGGTTTATTGTAAATGAATTTCACCTGTCAGTTCTAATAAACATCATCGTGTTTGGGTGACGCCGCTGATGCCAGTCATTTTCAAACCGTCCTTGTCACTGAAATATTGTGATGTAGGACGAAGCATGAGAGTTCTTAACGTGTGCATGCATACGTGTGATCATCTGCTTAAACAATAGACTTATAGTCTATATCTGAAAGTAGAACATAGGTGTGGGACCAGTATTTCCTCGATTCATAAAGTCAATGGTTTTCCTACAGCGCAGTCACCAAATTGGCGTCTTTTGTATGAATTATTTAAGAACTAGATCACTCGGTCGTTTCTAGAGCTAAGTGTGGTACTTTTACCATGGATTTTGATAACTAGTTGGTCACAATAATAACAATACCCTTAACACATTTTTGCCAAATATGCGACTTGTAGTGGAATGTCAAACATACATTTTTATTAATCAGCCATTTAAATTAAGACCGGAATGCTCTTGCTCATTATTGTAAAGCGGAGTGCAAAAATACGTAAACAGTTAAGTAAAAGTTTCCTAAAATGTTATACCCAGATAAAAAACAATAGAATGTTTATGCTTATATCACCGCGAGCAGAAATAAGCAGGTTGTGTTCTAATAAGTTGTTTTAATATCTTGCGTTTCGTTGGGCAGGTTACGGATCATATTACAATGGATTGTCTACGTTACTTTCCATTTGACCGTTTTCATTTGGAAAAAAACAATATTTTATTTTTTACATTGTTTTTTTATTTCGTTTATATTTACTTGTGATTAATAGCTCTAACAATTTCATAATTTAAAGTTTATATATGTTTTTCGAAGGTGGATATTGTAGTCGACCAAGCTCGGGTATTCTCAAGACACATTCAGGATGACTTTAACCAGCTAACGTTAGATGATGTCATATATGTAGGGGGAAGTCCAGACACGTCACAGTTACCCGGCTCAAGGATTCTAAATAATTTTATTGGCTGCTTGAAAGAGGTGAGTCACAGTCAGATCATATTTTATAAAACAAAGCAGATGAAATGATGTATTAAACTTAAGGTCGCAAGTGATAAAATGTCCACAGTTTGAATTATGTATGGTTTATGACTTGTCTACGCAGACTAATAAATTATTCATTCTTTTCACTCCACCCAGAACTGTGTGTTCTTTAACTTCAAATAAGCAAGTATTGCACTATCTACGTTTTCAATGATTTGTGAAATATTGTGAAACTTGGATCTCTATATTGTATATGTATTTGACACCTTTGAGCCCAATAACATAGTATAACTATTTTCGGTATACCTAATTTTGTATACATTTTTTTGAATATGGTATCGTTTGGTAGATTATTTAAAAAATGTTTTTTAAAGATAAAATTATTATTTTTGGTTATACTTAATTTTTTAGTAGCAATTTTTTCTCTAATATTGATGATTTACCAACAAAAAAATCTGAGTATAGTAATGATGTATTTTGGATACGGGTATTCTATATTAGATTTCAAATCGCTTTCAAATTGTTCACAATAATAATGAAATTAAACTCATTCTTTTTGCAAAAAAAAATAATCAACAAGCTTATAATCGTATAAAAGTTTGTACGTTTGCTTTTTCGGTGGTTTTTTTGCTACTTTTATTAAACATTTAGAAAAGTTAAGAAT
>CH001870.1:0-11594 GCA_000149265.1 Ciona savignyi
GCGCGAAAAATCGAAAAATACGACCAGCTGTGTGCGAACTTGCGGCAGTTATACTGTAAGCCCGTCGAGTCGCACGCACTGGTCGTAGGTTCCTTGGGCAGCTGGGGCAGGACCAACAACACTGCTCTGGCTGCACTCGGAATCCGAGGCGCGGTTCGCTCGAGGTTGGCCAAGCAATTGGTCAACCTCAGCGTCGAGGGTAGTCACAACATCTGGCTACGCTGGTCCGGCGGCATCCCAAAGGACCTGGTCAGATAAGATCCGCGGCTGTGGCGCCGAACGAGCACCTGCCCATTCTTCTTGTAGGGACTTTTTCACCCTCACTCCCCCCAATAGTTTTTTTCGTTTTTTCGTTTTTTCACCCCCACCCCACTCGCCTCTGGGCTGCACATCCCACACGTAGGGACCTGTTTATATTATTTGCCTTTTATATGTACCACTTTTAAATATATTTTTGTACCCCACAAGATGCTTTTCGCCAAAAAGAAAAATTTTTGTATCACATTTTTAAATTTTGTAAAACACAGATTTTTATAAACTTTGCACTATTTTATATAAACTTCGCACTTATTTAAAATGAATCGCATCTTTTTTATATACACCAACACAAACAGGATGTGCAGCTCAGGGGAACCAATCCTGCGTCCCTCCTAGCGGCGGGAGGGGCGCCCACCTACCCCCACGCTCCTCTTGAGCACCAACAGGGACTCCCTTCCGGAGCCCCTGCACCCTCAACTTTTCTTATTTTTTAAAAAAAAAAAATCATATATATTGATCTTGACGACGGGGGCTACATTCAGCCCCCAAAAACCCACCCACCATCCCCAACGAGTGCCGGGGCATTGAAGAGCTCCGGCACAATTAGCACTTATTTATTATTTTTGTCAACATTTTTATTTTTTCAAATTTTTTCACCCCTCACCCCCACCCTAATAGGTCCCTCGGGCTTGGGCCCCTTTTTCGTGCTCGAGAAGCGTCACATCGCCCCACTGACCACGACCTTCCCCGACATTGGAGTCCTTGGCGTCTCCCAGGTCGAAACAGTCCCAAGTGATAGCACCTAATGCTCGACTTGTTTCGGCCTGGGCCGCCGAGGATTCCCAGAACGACCATTTCTAAATAACATTTATATTTCAGAATAAAACTATATATATATCGTTGGCGGGACTTGTCCCGCCTCGATACCGAGTGCTGCAGAGCGGCAAAATAAAGAAGAAACCGACGTCGCTCTGCAGCCAAGGACCACCAAACTCAAGCCAGCACCGTCGACAACCAACATCCTCAAGTCGGCGGTTGCTGGAACAACTCTACAAAACCATCTATAATTATCACCCTGTGCAGCAGGAGGCCGTGTTTTTAAAACTACTCTGTAGTGGCTCATGATAATATTTCGCTCCTTTTTTGCCCCGTGTAAACTTAGTTGATGCGAATAAAATCAGTTGAATCAACCTGGGACGGAAACGATTCGTTTCCTCTATGTATTAATCGGATTTTTGAACTTGGAGTATGGTGCTGGAGCTTGCTCCACCCTGCTCACGGGTTGTCCTGGTATTGCAGTACCTCCAGGTTCGGCTCACGTTTCCACCTTGGTGGAAATCATTAACTAATCATCTGTGCACGTGCTAAAGTAAAGGAGAACACCCTCAGATGATCGAACGCTCCAAGATTTCACTAAACCTTAGCACCCCCCCCCCCTAACCCCAAGAAAATCATCGAAATTTTTTTGGCGCAGTTTATCACGCTGAACCGACCGCCTGTGGAGCAAGGCAATTAACAGGCGCCTTGCTAGACCGCCCGTGGTGATGCTAAGCAATTAAAAACGCGGCGGAAACATTTGAAACACCCCCCCTGAGATCTCGCCGGGTGTAAGCCCCCAATATATGCATACTTGATGATTGGCTTTTAACCCCACGCAAAAGTGCCCCCAAAAAGGATTTTGCAATACGTGCCAACAACCAGGACATACTGTGCGATACTGCCGCAATAACGAAAATGAGAGGAGACCAAGAACGGTGTTCTACTCAAAAACCAATACGGCATCATTGAGGAAATTCAAACACCCAAACCCGAATATGGACGATGGCAGCAACGACACCAACACCAATCCATGGTACAAAGTAACCAACAGATCACCAGAAATGACAACAATGGCACTCCCAACCCCCACAACTACCAGTAATCGATATGACGCACTCGACACTCTTGCAGCCTTCGATCTTCAGCCACCAGCTACATTGGAACAACCAACACTTCACATTATCCCTCTCAAACCCACGGATTTCCCGCAAATCCCTAACACCGATGAATCGCCAAAAAAACAACGAAAAAGAAAAACACGATTCAAAAAACCACGGACCACCAGAAATACTCACCCGACTTACGACCAAGAAGACGGCTCCTCTGCATCGGAAGTATCCCTGAACACCACCTGTCAGGAGATCGAAGACGCGCACGAAAAACACGTGATGCGACGCAGAGGTTCAAATGCCGAATCAGTATATGCCACACCAGACAACGTCACATCAACACCGACGAGACCACGAAAATCAGTCGCGGACATAAAAAAACTTTTCAGCGACCGACCATCCCCCAAAAGGAACAGACAACCATCGTCGTCATCGAACGACTAACATACGCTACAGTAGAAAGACCCGAACCGAATCGTGTTAAACACAAATACCCATTCACACCCTCAAATGATAAAACACTAGATTATATTCCATATAGTACATGATGAAGCAGTTAAAAATTGGTACAATAAATTCAAACGGACTAGTTCATAAAATCACCAAAATCATGTGCTATATGGAATATAATAATATTGATATACTGTGTGTCCAGGAGACTCACACAATTAATAAAGAAGACCTCGAAAATGCTAAATCCCGATATGGCGCAGAAATCCTACTGAACGCAAAAATTGCGCCAAATCGCGGCTTTCGACAGGGAACGGCTATTGTACTAAAAAAAGCGATAATGGCAGAATACAAAATTACGCATAGAATAATATATAAATATAGAGCACAACAAGTAATACTAACGAGCAAAAATAAAATAATCGAACTATATAACGTATACTTAACATCCGGCGCGCGACACGCTGCAATGACAGAACGCGCTCAGCAACTTGCAACGATCCAACGTCACGTCAATCAAAGCGACTCCACGATTAAACTCGTAGTAGGCGACTTTAATATGGTCTTAAATAAAATAGATCTTAAACAAGGCTTTAATCCGAATCTTAAACAGGACAGAGATGTACTAAACGCGATGTTAGACGAAAATAATCTTCGAGATGTCTTTAGAGACATTCACGGTAATGCAATTAAATTTACGAGAATTACAGATACAACCGCCTCAAGAATAGACCGCATATACGCTAATATCTCAACAATAAAGAATATACACGCCATCGTACATAAAACTAACAACGTCTCGGATCATAATAATTGCCCCATAATAACATTAAATATTCATAATAATAATAGATGGGGAGAATCCCTGTATAAATTAAATAACGCAATTCTGGAGTACTCAGACGTCATAGACAACTTGTATATGTATTGGCAGATGTGGCAACGACAAAAAACCAAGTATAAAGACCCATTAATATGGTGGGAAAACGGTAAAACCATGATAGTAAACGTAATCAAAAACTTCTCTGTCGAAATTAATAAAGCGGAAAAATTTAGATACATAGAATGTGTTAATAAACTTGAGTCATTGGAAAATAATATGACAACCGAAAATACGATCAATGAAATAATAGAATTAAAAGAAAATATAGACGCATATGAAAATAAAATCCACCAAGGCGCAATTATTCGCGCAAAAATCAAGCCGGTTCCGAACGAGGAAAAACCGAGTAAAGACTTTTTTCGTATCGAAAACGCTAAACAAAATACTGATCGTATCTATGCGGTTAAAAAAGACGATGGTACACTAACAGACTCACCCCAACAAACTATCACGGAAATTCAAAAATTCTATGAACAATTATGGTCCCTTGAAAATAACTCGCCGCTGCAAGAAGAATATCTACGGGACATAGAACCAATTGAAATAGATGACGTCACGCATCGAAAATTAAACCGCCCTATAAACATGAACGAAATATACAACGCACTAGAAAACATGAACAACGATAGCTCACCGGGATGCGACGGAATAACTGCCAAACTATACAAAAAACTATGGCCAATAATAAAATTCGACCTCGAAGAACTCTATAATAATATATACATTCGTAAATTAATGTCTAAATCTATGCGTGTAGCAACGGTCAAATTAATATATAAGAATAAAGGCGAAAAAAATGACATACGTAACTGGCGCCCAATATCCTTATTAAATACTGATTATAAAATAATCAGTGCAATCATCACGAAACGTTGCGAATCAACATTCAATCAAATTATTAATAAATCTCAAAAATGCGGCTTAAAGGGAAGATCGATCGACGACGCGCTATACAATATCATGGCAATAGCAAATGATACCAAACGTTTTGGAAAACAAAGCTCTATAGTAACAATAGACTTTGAAAAAGCATTTGACCGAGTAAATCAGAGTTTTATAACCAAAATTTTGCAAAAACTAAACGTACCAAAAACGATCATAAATTGGATAAATATTCTCTATAATCAAATAAGTAGCCAAATAGAGATTAATGGCGCCCTCACACGACAGATTCCACTGAAACGCGGAATCCGGCAGGGCTGTCCATGCAGTATGTTGCTATTTCTCCTCGGCGTCGAAACATTGACTAGGAAAATATTAAACAACGCCCAAATAAAAGGATTGAAAATCGGAAATATGGAAATAAAAATAGAACAATACGCGGATGACCTAACGCTTTTTATTGCCGATACGAACTCCCTTAAGGAATCACTAAAAGAATTGAAACGCTACGAACTGGTATCAGGTCAAAAAATAAATGCCAGTAAAACGCAAATAATATCTAATGATGCACGGTTAATAGAATACGCGAAAGCAAATATATCACAAGAAGTATGTAAAAACAAATTGAAAATCTTAGGTATATACTTTAGTCTCTCTCAAACGTGTATTCAAGAAAACGTTAAAAAAGCGAGGAACCAAATTAAGACTCTGTACTTTAAACACCGCGCGCGCAACCTCACGCTAAAAAGGACGTGTTGTAATAGTCAACGCACTCTTTGTTCCACAAATATTATCAATATCGAAACATATTGTCCTCCCAAAGGAAATAATTAAAGAACTTAACAATTACATTTTTAAATTTCTATGGTATCCGAACGTAATTGAAAAAATCGCTAGGAAAAAAATGGGATGGCGCCACCCAACGACGGTGGACTTAATGTCCCTGATATTAAAATACAAAATGGAAGCAGCGCGCACTTCACGTTCTTATCACCATACTAATCGTGCTAATTAATATTAGTATGACAGAACCAGGTGGAAGGAATGGACTTAGATATTAACCTTGGATACGACCAATTAAATTAATAAACAGCAATTTATATACCAATTTAAGACCAAAGAATCGACCTCTTGCCAAATAGCAGATAGAACCCCTGGATTATTTTCATCCAATTGATCCTGAAGGAGTATTTGCTGCTTCATCCCTGCCCTTCCCAGCCATAAGGTAACTAGGTTTGAGCCATAACATCCCATAAAGCCTAGTATTTATCTTTTGCTGCCTGTTTTGTACTTAGTCTATTGCGCAATTCAAACATTTACCTCCGAAAACTGTGGCCTGTCTTTTTCAAGACAACATAGTGTTTTTGAGTCTTTGTTTGACTTGCGAAATTTGTAATAAATCTGTGTGTTGTTTGCTTTTATTTAGGCAACACTGATAATTAGTTCCTCGCCTTTAATTATTACTTTTTGCGCTTTATCATTATTTTTTCAAGTTTTTGGTGAATTTTGAGACGGCGAAGCCCTACTCAGATTTTTGAAGTTATAGCGCCACCTAGTTGTACGTTTTTCATACCTGTTGTGTGCCTAAAAATTCCAAACCTCCAATTTGTGGTAACTTGAGGGGTAAGCAGTGAAAAAAATTTGCGTATAATATACACACATCACTCGACAATCACATCATTTCATTCATACAACACTTCACCATGGAAATTCAAAGCATTGACGTCAACTTTAAGCGATCCTTAATATTACAACTTACCGAAAATGTGGAACACATCAGTGTCTCTGTGTTCATGGAACTCTTCGCCACCGGGAATCCTTTGGAGCACCTCGTCGATCACGTGGATGGGGTGATCATGGATTCGTTTAAGGACGCGACCTTCCTGATCACAGTGAAAGATGGCGAATCAAGACCAACCGCCGAAAACCTGATTGAAAACATCAATAAAAATGTTATTAGATTTACATCAGAAAATGGAAATACTATGAGAATTGTCGCCAAGATGCCAACACCACCCCTGGAGACAATATCCCTTCACCCTGTTCCTGCATTTGTTGAAGATATAAAACTACAACAAATTCTAGAAAATTACAAATGGGGTAAACTCGACTCCATTGAAAGAAGCACACATAGAAATTTCAAAAAAATCAAGAATGGTTGGGTCAATTTACATTTTTCAAAATTAAATATTAATAACATCCCGAAGCTGATCAAAATTAGTGGCAAATGGATCACTGTCACCAGGCCAGGAGAGAGCAATCTACCTCTTTGCAGGTTTTGTAAAGAGCGAGGGCACGTGCAACCAAAATGCCCCAAAAAAGGATATTGCTCCTTTTGTAAATGTAATGGCCATATTCTACGTAATTGCAAATCAAAACCCAGCAGAATTACTCAAGCACCGACCACCCCAATTTTCACCTGGACAACAAACCAGAAAAACATTCCCCCACAATACAACATCCAACCTGAACCACAACTGCAAACCTCAAACCGATTTTCAATATTACAAAATGAGGAAACAGTTTTGCCACCCAACGACGACTCCACAATTGAGCAATTCAGAAATACAATAATAAAAGAACAAAATAATTTTGACATCCTCAGTGTCTCCCAATTTCCCAGTCTCAACACAGCTCACAAGATACACAAATCAACTAGAAAATCACCCCCCAAACAAACATCACCCAAAAATTCATCCTTAAAGGAAAATGAAATATCAGAAGAATCACTTATTCAAATTACCGATCTCTTTCAACGCGAAACAACTAATATCACCGAAAATGATGTTGAGGCTAACTCCACACCCAAATCCCAACGAATTAGAAGAAGACAAAATAAAAAAGAGGAAATAGATGTAGAAGAAATAATGAAAGAAATTAATGAGGCTCACCGATCTTTCTGTGAGACAAACAAAACCGAAACTGACCTTGAAATATCCCCGCATCAACTTGACATGTCGGTCAGCCTTCCTGAGACATTCCATCCTCCCCATCCACGTCGATCAGTTGCGCTCCTATCAAAGGTCTTCGACTGCAATCGACAAGTATCACCTGCAAAGAAGCGACGACACTGCCCAGCAGAAACTCCACCTGGAACACAATAACTGTTTTTAAACAATGTAACCATTTTAAATGAAACGCTACTAAAACACTGACACCATACAACTCATAAACATCGCCATGGATCACAACATACAAGAACATCCCATAGTCATTGGAACTATCAACGTTAATGGTTTAAAAGCCAAATTTAACTTAATTAATAATTACATAAATCAAAATAATATCGACATATTATGCATACAAGAAGTTCACTGCTTACCTCAAACTATCTCCGAGAAATTAGAAGCTCTCTCCAACTGCACGATCTTCTTAAACTCAATCCCTGCAAATAATATTAATACTAATTACTTCCGTAAAGGTACAGCTATTTTAGTTAAAAAATATCTATTTGAACGATTTAAAATCGTACATCATATTATATCTAACAATATCATAAATAAGATAAACATAAGTAATACTAACATAGAAATTAACATATTTAATACTTACCTCCAAAGCGGCTTTAAAGAAGAACAAATGCGAAAACGCGAAGCGGAAATCGAACTATTACGAGAAAACATAGAGATCAATTCTTTTACTAAAAATTTTATAATTGGAGATTTTAATATGATACTTAGTCCAAATGATACTCAAAATAAATTTGACACTCAACGAAAATCGGATAGAAAACGGTGGATAAGATTGGAAAAAGAATGTTATTTATATGATGTTCATCGAAAAATAAATGGGTATAATAATATAGTTTTCACACGAATTACGGCAATATCTTCGACTCGATTAGACCGGATATATGCGAATAAAAATAGCCTTAATATCATTAGTAAAATAAATCATATTAGAAACTACATCTCAGATCATAATAATTGTCCAATTGTAACGCTGTCCATTAAATGCGATAAAAAATGGGGTTTATCATTTTATAAAATTAATAATAGCATTCTTTCGAACCGTGATTTTATAGATAATATTTCGTTTTTATGGGAAAATTGGAGAAGACAAAAATTTAGGTATTTAAATAGTCTTGAATGGTGGGAAAACGGGAAAATTATGATAAAAAACGAAGCGCAATTTATATCGCAATCTATTGGAAACTATGAATCATCACGATATAGAAATAACATAGAAATAATTAACCAATTAAAACAAGACGTCGATAAAGAATCTCAAAATCTTCTACAGAGACTAAACAATAACGTAGAATTATACGAAACCAAATTAAATAAAGGCGCCCTAATTCGTTCAAAAATAAAAATTATTGAGAATGACGAAACCCCGACAAAAGATTTTTTTCGTTACGAAAACCAGCACCAAATTCGCGATAAAATTTATAAATTAACAACTCATAATAATACCATCACAAAAACGCCAGAAGAAACATTATACGCAGCCTATCATTTTTATAATCAATTATGGGGTCATAAATCTATGGTAATCAATCAAAACGAATATTTAAATAATTTGGCACCTATCTCACTAACCACCGACGAAATTAAATCGCTCTCCCAACCAATCTCGAAATATGAAATAGAAATAGCCATAGAATCACTAAATAAAAACAGCTCACCTGGAGAAGATGGTCTAACCTCCCCCATTATATCAAAAACTCACTAAAACGCTCACCGCAGATTTGGAGGAAGTATTTAATAATATATATATCAAAAAAATAATGCCTAAAACAATGCGATCGGCCGTAACAAAATTAATCTTTAAAAAAGGCGATAAATATAACTTAGAAAATTGGCGACCAATCTCGTTGCTCAATACCGATTATAAAATAATAAGTAAAATAATTAATAACCGTCTTGAAATCATTTTAAAAAAAATTATAAGCGATAATCAAAAATGTGCAATGAAAGGCCGCTCAATCAACCAATGTATATACAACGTTCAAAGTGCAATAGAATCTTCCAAATATTTTCAAAACCAGTTAACAATAATAGGAATAGATTATAAAAAAGCTTTTGATAGAATTGACCATGCATACTTAATTAATATACTCGTAAAACTTAATATCCCCAAATATATAATTAACTGGATAAAAATAATGTATAATAATATTATTAGTAAAATAGAAATAAACGGCGCATTCACGAACGAAATTAATATAGTCCGAGGGATTCGCCAAGGCTGTCCCACCAGCATGTCTCTTTTCATAATTGGAACCGAAATCTTAACGCGCAAAATTAATAATAATTCTAACATAAGTGGATACAAACTTCACGATATTAATTATAAATTAGAACAATATGCTGACGACTTGACTATCCTTACAAATGACCATAAATCCATCAAATATATTGAAATGGAATTAAGAGATTATGAAAAAGCATCGGGACAAAAAATTAATAAGGACAAAACGCAAATTATAACTAACGTACCTAATATTAATAATTATATATCCGAATATGAATTTATTAATCAAAATAAAGTTGTAGACGTTATTAAAATCCTTGGAATTTTCTTTAGTTTTAAATTTGAAACTATAACGAAAAATTGGGAAAAGTCCAAACAAACTATTAATAATATTATAAATAAACACTGTAGTAGAAAACTAACCATCTCTGGCAAAGTATCCATAATAAATACGTTAATTTTTCCCCAATTGCTCCACATAGGTAGACATATAATACTCCCCAAAATTTTCGAAAAAGAAATAACTAGGTCCATTTTTAAATTTATATGGTTTCCCCAAAAATTAGAAGGAATTAAAAGAAAAATATTAATTGCTCCCAAAATAAGCGGAGGGTGTGCAGCTCCCGATATAAAAATAAAATTAATCGCAGCAAAATTAACACGAATTTTTGAAATAACAAAACTGAAGTCAATATCCCAACCCTGGCATGAATGGTTTAGATTCCAACTCGGATCAACCATGAAATCAATAAATCCCTTATTATATACAAACTCTAGACCGAATTCAATTAACCCTAATAATCTCCATAAACTCATAAGAACCCACTGCAATACCCTGAAAAAAGAGAATTATAATTGGGAAGACCCAAAGTTACAACCCATATATAATATCCTAATGCAACAATCGTATATTAATAAAGTTATTAAAAATGATAATAATGTAATACCCTGGAATAATATAAACTTAAACAATAGAAATATTAAATATTTTTTTAATAATCAAGAACGAAATAATAATTATAAAATAGCGCACAACGCCTTTTTCTTTGGCCATTTTTTTAAAAACAGTAGTAACTATTATAAAGGAGTTAGATTATTACGATATTGTAAATTTTGCAAAAATAACATAGATAACTTATCACATATATTAACTATCTGTCCTACTATTAAATCTATAATAAATAATGTAATAATATACAGTAATAGCATAAATAACACTATATGTGAATATTCAAATAATTTAATATTATATAACTATACTGAAAGTAATCAAAAGCAATATCTAACAATACTTAAATTATTAACCATAACTAAGCAATATATAATAAATAAGAAAATATCATTAGATATTAGCAATACTACCATATGGAATAATGAAGAATTTATTAAAAAATCCTTATGGATAATAAAAATAAAATTTAAAAATTACCTGCAGAAATTGGTGTTAAGTCATAATCGGCAAAATATAAAGGAGATCTTCAACCTGAAAAACAACACTGATATATTGGACTAATATGGGTCTCGGAAATAGCTCCTCCTTCTTATATATAATATTTTATAATTACCTTTTCTTTTATAATAATGAAAATCTTAAATGAAGAATAGTGATCTGCCTTTTTGTTTTCCATACAGAATGAACGCCTCCATCATGACAGCACTATCCTGCAATAAAAAACGAATTTAAAATCTTTGAAATCATCACTTTTATTTAATTCCCTTTCCATTAACTGTATTGTATTATAATAACTTAAATTTAATCTATAAATACTGGTAAAATATGTTTTCTATAGTCAGAGATGAATGTGTTTATGTGTTTTAAATACTTTGCATAAATCTATATGTACTATTTTATTCGCATTCATGTAAATTATGAACTATTTTATTCGCATTCATGTGTTTTAATATATGGGCTCAACTAGTTACACTGTACAATGTTTTTATATCGGCCAGCTTGTTGGTAAACGTGCTATATTTATCGCCAATAAAAAAAAAAAAAA
>CH001870.1:14899-27892 GCA_000149265.1 Ciona savignyi
TCGAATAAACTAAGGCCGATATATGATACTTTAATGAAAGAGCGATTCGTCTCAAAAGAAATTAATGTAGATAACGAAATAGTTCCGTGGTCGCAAATTACACTATCCTCGAAAAAGCTCAAGCCATATTTTAGTAATTACGAAAGAGAAACTTGTTATAAAATTGCGCATAAAGCCTACTTTTTAGGAGACTGGATGAAAAACCATACGAATCGGATCCACAACAACGGAAACTTAACAATAACAAATTGTAAATTTTGCAAATTGGACGTCGATAATATCCATCATATACTAACAGATTGTAAACCGATAGCTACGATTTTTAACCTTGCGGAAAAGTACCATAATGTAATTAGCAAAACTAATATAAAATTTACTAAGGACTTAATCCTCTATAATGTATCGAGTAAAGATGTCGAAAATATAATAGCGCTAAAAATTACGAATTTCATCAAAAGGGAAATTCTAAAAATGAAAACCCAACTAGACATGAAAAATAGATATATTTGGAAAAATGAGGAATTCCAACGCAAAACGCTATGGGTGGTAAATACAAAGATAAAACGTTTTTTACAAAGACAATTTCGAATTATGGGTGAAAGAAAAGCACGAAATTACTATCATATCAAAAACAATGGTGAATAAATACTCCTCAAAACCCCTTATAATAAAATTAACTATTTGTGATATCTATGTTGACGGCAATACTTTAAGCATCTACAACCGGTACCTCCTTTCTTAAAATGTAATACTTTTCTAACCCATTGAATCAAGAATTTCAGACATCCAAAATGCAAAGCACACTTCAATGAGAAAGCGATCACGTCATACGAATGAGAAATCTGTGGTGAAATTGTTGTACCCCCCCCCCCCGCTATTTTTCGAAATTTTTATATGACGTCATATGTGTATTAGCCGCCCAATACAAAAAAAAAGATCTCGTACCCTTTATGCCCTAGGTCAAGGCAAGTTTCTCTGCCAAAAACCTTTTGCAGCTAGGAAATATTGTTGTAAATATACTGTTATCACATTGGATTTACTCACCGCAAGCAAGCCTTCAACACCAGGTAACTTAGAGTATTGCCAACTATTTTTTCACTTTTGACTGCTGCCCCCGTGTGTTTAACTGTGTAGATATAGTGCATTAGTATAAGTCTAATTTTTGCGCCATCTAGTGTATAACCTTTTTTTGTCCCCTTTTTTTCAATTTTTCCAGTGTTTCCGCTTTTTTTTCTTTTTTTTCACTTGCTTTTTTTCGTCCCCACTAGCTTTTTTTCGCTTTGTGCGAAAAGGGCAACACTTTTTTTAGGGAAATTTCCCTATTTTGAGAATTGGAAATACTCCAATTTTTTCTCAGTTTTTGCTGAAATATTTTCTGTTTTTCTGCATTATAACCTACCTTGTTGAGGGGTATACTTGCTGGGTTTCTTGGACAAATAGTAATAACAACCTGCAATAACATAACATAATTATTACCATAATAACACAACTATACACACTGTTACGTCACCACATGTTATTTCTATTATTAATTTCGGGTAGTAACTTTTGTTCTAAAATTGTCCCCTGTCGAAATTTCTTTTTAACATTTCTATGGTTTTGGGGGGAATTACCTTCTCGTGTCGCAAAAGTAGTTATTCGATTTGTAGTTCTTTTTGTCTAAGTCTGCTGTGTGGATACAGCCTTAGAAAGTGTTGTCGCTACGGCCTAAGAACTATTTAGTTTTCAAATCTGACTGGGTCCAACATAGTTGGTAAGCATTGTGTTTCTTTTTTGTATTTGCCTATGTTCCGAATGTATATTGAAACTTATTATTTGTTTATAGCAACCGCTTCGCTTCGCTTCGCTTCGCTTCGCTTCGCTTCGTTTTGCTACTTCGATACTACATCAACCTTTAACATCAACAATAAAGATTTGTGACAATCTTGGCGTTAAGCAAGCGCGTTGCTCTGAGGACAAGTTCTGTCTAAAAAACCCTGTTACGTCACTCCGGGTGACCAGTCAGGCCCGTCGAAGGGCGCCGTAACATCGTTGCAACTATCGGACGATCTTGTGATCGTTGCAACTTAAGGACGATCTGGTGATCGTTGCAATCTTGCTACTTATTACCTACCCTATTCCTGTGTTCTGTTCAATATGGATCCTGTTGAACTACTGGCCCAATGCAAAGAAAAAATGCAGCATAGCTATTTGTCTGTTGAAGGGTTAATGTCGGACGCCAAAAATGTTGATGCTGTGAAAAAGCATTTGGCGAATGTTGAGAATGCTCACATGGCACTACTGGCAGCCTACGCATCGTGCAATGATAGCGAATCAAAAATAGAGGTGTCACGACATCGAGCTGATTCCAAGCGTGAGAAGTCGGAATTTGATGAACGAGTAAAGGAATGGATCCAGCAATGTGATTCTCGACACCTAGACGAAAATCTAGATGGACTCGAGATCAAGAGTTCGTATACGACTAGCTCTACAAGAAGCCTTCGAAGGGCAGCCCATGTGAAACTGGAGCTAGCCCGATTAGCCAAGAGCCATGCACTACAGAAGCTAAGTGAAACTATGCAGCAAGCTGAGCTGGAAGCTGAACAAAAGCGACAAGAAGCTGATCGCTTAAGAAAACAGGTGGACCGTGACCTTGAGATGGCCGAAGCCGAGGTTAAGGCCTGGGAGGATGATATGTCTGTTGTTGGGGAGCGACTTGATGAGCTCCCAGTGTCGCCTACCCCTCGCCCTTTACGTATGCTTGAGACAACCCCAAAATTGCTCCAACCGCCACCTATAAATGTGTTAAAACCCAGCATACCCTATAAGAAACATGAAGCAAGCCTTCACACTGTGCCTGCTAGAACCTCAGCTGAATACTGTGTGCTGGACTCATATGTTTGTCATTCACCGGATCCTAACACGCCACAACATATTGATCCAATTTCCTTGTCACGTAATCTGGATCGCGATCCACGTGTTTTTCGCGAGCAGCGCGCGCCAAAAATTGAAGGGGATTCTGTTGATTCGCTTCCTGGTAATCACGACTCTTACAGGGAACTGCCTGAGTATGTGAAAAGAAATTTACCCGCATATGAACATTTTCAACCAAATTTCGAACGGGAACCTCCGCGAGGCCAACTCGCCCGTTCACAGCCTGAAGACGAATTCCTTCAACAACGTATTATGTTGCCGCAACCGGCAATCAAAAGGTTCAATGGCGACCCCTTAAATTATTGGTGTTTTATCCGAGCAATAGAGTCGCATGTTCATAGTCGGACAAAATCCGAAGAGTCGCGACTTGTGTGTTTGCTGCAGTATTGCGAACCGTCTATCGCAAACAAACTGGAAATCTACAGCAAGAACCGGGCCGATGGATATTCGAAGGCAAGACAAAGGCTGCATTATGAGTATGGTCAGCCGCATATTATTGCCAACGCATGTGAACAACGTTTGAAACGAAGCCCTGATGTCAAGCCGGACAATCCTGAAAGTTTGATGGAGTTTTCAGATCTGATTGAGAAATGTAAGAAGTTCTCTTGAAGACATTCAAGAATATGCCGGCTTGAACTCAATTAACACAATGAAAATCATAATTCGTAAACTTCCCTACCCACTACAGGAAAAGTGGGTGGACCGATCCGTGGATGTTCTGCACCAGACTGGTCGACAGGCCGGATTTCTGAACTTTGTTCAATTTGTCGCAGAAAAGGCACAAGTTTTCAATTCACTCTATGGAAGAGAAGCTGTGTATGGCGGACATCGTGACAAACCCGCTGTTGGTGCACCCAGACGGAACACCAAAGCAGCTACATATAACACTGTAACTTCTGATAAAGGTAAGCCCACTTCTCCTGCATTATGTGAAACACCTGTTTGTAGCCTTTGTGCGAAACAGCACTGGTTGTCAAACTGCCCAGAGTTTGACCACATGCCGCCTTTAAAGCGAAATGAATTTGTTCGAGCCAAGTCTATTTGTTTTAAGTGCTTGCAGTCCGGACACCACAGTCGAACCTGTCATAAACGTAGACCCTGCACTGCTAAGGACTGTAGAGGAAGACATCACCACACTATGCTACACGGTTCATTTACGATACACCATCCTCTTCCCCCGACTCGATCTAAATTCACCGCCACACCTACTTCGATGTCAATTGGAGGAGGTCATCCGAAGGAGAACGAGAACTGCAGAGTTTATTTGAATGTCGTACCTGTTAAAGTACAACATAACGATGTTGTAGTTTACACCTATGCTTTTCTGGATCAAGGTTCGACATCTACTTTCTGTGAGCAGAGACTTATTGACAAACTGAAGATTGCTGGTACTAAACGGAGAGTACTCTTGCATACACTGACGGATCAAAGGATGGCTTACGAAGCCACGTCTGTCAGCCTCACCATCTCACCTTTACATGGTGGAGAGGAGATAAAGTTGCCTGAGGTGTTGTCAATCAATGAAATTCCAGTTCAACCGAATACTGTTCCTGACGCGGAGAACCTGACAAATTTTCCGCATTTGCAAGGATTGGATTGTTCCCATGTGAAAGATGGCTCTGTTACCATTCTTATTGGTGCTGATGTTCCTGGAGCCTTTCGTGTTCAAAGTGTACGCTGTGGTTCGGGAGAAGGTCCAGATGCTGTTGAAACACCGTTAGGATGGTCACTGTTTGGCCCGTCACTTACATCCTCTGCTATGAAAAACTCAAGAGCGTGTTACACCAAGGTTGCGCGTGTTCTGTTTCAGAGAGAGATCGATTGCTTGTGGAAAACCGACTTTGGTGATGGAACCTCTGTTTTTGACATACCCACTTCGCGTGAGGACCGCATCGCCTATGATCTGATGACGACATCGGTAAAGCAGGTCGAAGGTCATTTCCAGCTGCCCTTGCCATGGAGACCCAGACTGCTACGTCTCCCAGATACTCGTTTGATGGCGGAGAAACGCCTTGCCAGTTTGAAGAAACGTTTATTGAGCAATGATCTACTGTGCGAGAAATACGTTGACATCGTGCAGACCTACATCTTGAAGGACTACGCTGAGCAAGTACCGAACGAAGAAGTGGTAACTGAAAACCGAACCTGGTACCTGCCTCACCATCCTGTTCTTAACCCACGGAAGCCTGACAAGCTCCGCATTGTGTTCGACTGTGCAGCTAGAAGCAAGAACGTGTCATTGAACGACGTTCTTATGCAAGGCCCGGATCTAGTAAATAATTTGGTTGGCGTCTTGACTAGATTTCGTACGGAGCCCATTGCCTTGATAGCAGATGTGGAGGCGATGTTCCACCAGGTTAAAGTGGAGCCACAGGATCGTGACGCCCTGAGGTTTCTGTGGTGGCCAGGAGGGAATCTACATTCTGTACCTGTTCCGCATCGCATGAAGGTTCATTTGTTTGGTGCAACGTCTTCCCCGAGTTGCGCTGCCTTCTGTCTGAAACAGACTGCCCACGTATACGGAAATGAGTATGATCCACGGGTAGTGGAAATCGTAAAGAGGAATTTTTACGTTGATGATTGTTTATCGTCTGTCCGAGATGCTAATGACGGCATTGAGATTGTGACACAACTGAAAAGCTTGCTGGCGAAAGGAGGATTTCGACTTACCAAGTGGCTGACGAACGACGCAAGCGTTTTACAGTCCATCCCAGAGGAGGACCGAGCGAAATCCGTAAAGACCCGCCAAATTGATGACGGCATCAATGAACGAGTGCTTGGAGTTCACTGGAGTGTGACAACCGACGAATTCGGATTTAATGTTGATCTTATGAAGAAGCCTCTCACTCGACGGGGTATTCTATCTGCAGTTAGTTCGCTGTACGACCCGCTCGGATTCGTGGCTCCTGTGATACTTGAAGCTAAACTGCTACTGCAATGCTTGTGCAGGCAGGAACTGAAATGGGACGATGAAATTTCTGAAGTAGAAGCAGACCGCTGGAGAGCCTGGCTTTCATGTCTTCCACAATTGCACGACGTCCACATTTCTCGCTGTTTTAAACCTAAGGAATTTGGGGGAAAATTGACATATGAATTGCACCATTTCGCGGATGCGTCGAAGATAGCCTATGGAGCTGTGTCATATCTCCGTATTACCGATGAAGAAAATCGAGTTCACTGTTCATTCTTAATCGGAAAGTCTCGTCTCGCACCATTAAACACTAAGACAATCCCTCGATTGGGACTCACCGCAGCTGTATTGGCGGTGAAACTTGATCGACTGTTGAGAAAGGAGCTCGACCATTTAATTACAAGCTCTACATTCTGGAGTGATTCCACTGCTGTTCTGCAGATGATCTAAAACGCTAGAAAACGTTTTCCTGTTTTCGTCGCCAACCGACTTGCTGAAATTGAGCGATTGAGTGGTGCATCCCGATGGAAATATGTACCTACGGATCTAAATCCTGCTGACGAGGCGTCTCGTGGTTTGACTGCAGACGAAATAACGAAATGTGGTCGTTGGCTGAGAGGGCCCGATTTCTTGTGGAAGCCCACCGACTTCTGGCCGAACCAGAGTCTACAAATGACCGAACTACCGAAAGAATTTCTGCCTCTGAAAGAAAACCTTGCTGTGACACACTCAACTGTTGCATACGTTAAGGAAGAGAATGCAACCGACCGCTTAATCGAGAAGTACTCTACCTTACTTCGACTCAAGAAAGCGACTGCCTGGTTCCTGAGATTCAAGACATACCTGCGTTCGCAGGTGAGGACGTCTTCTTCACCGCCTGTTTTGCTTACTAGTCTCTCTGTTGAAGAGCTGAAGAATGCCGAGTTGGCATTGGTTATGTATGTGCAAGGAAAGCACTTTGTTACAGTTATCGACACGTTAAAACGCCAAGGAAGAAACCAACTGAAAAAGAGCGACTGCATGCGCTCCATGTACAAGCTGAATCCAATCCTGATCGACAACGTATTGAGGGTTGGTGGACGTCTGGCGAATGCACCTATTGGATATGACGCAAAGCATCCAGTGATTCTGCCACATGCTTCGCATCTTACAGACTTGGAAATAGGTCACCATCACTTGATGGTAGGCCACTCTGGCATGGGCCATACATGGTCATCACTTCGACAAGAATACTGGGTCATCAAAGGTGGAGTTGCTGTTCGCCGCGTACTTGGAAAATGTCTGTTCTGTCGGCGAAGAAACGCAAAACCTGGAAAGCAGTTGATGGCTGATCTGCCGCAAGCTCGCTTGGGATATAATGAGCCACCCTTTTCCCATGTTGGTGTGGACTACTTTGGACCGCTGCTCGTTAAGCAAGGACGCAGCGAGGTAAAACGTTACGGGTGTTTGTTCACCTGTCTCACGATCCGTGCCATCCATATTGAGATGGCACATAGTTTATCTACAGATTCCTTTATTGCTTCCCTTCGTCGCTTCATAGGGCGCCGAGGACCACCACGTTGTATATACAGCGACAACGGCACCAACTTTGTGGGCGCTGAGCGAATTCTACGAGAATCCCTCCAAGCTTGGAATCAACAACAAGTGAATGAGTTTCTACGTCAAAAGGGCGTAATATGGACCTTCAATCCTCCCTCTGCGAGTCACATGGGTGGCGCATGGGAGCGCATGATTCGATCAGTCCGTCGAATACTGACCACATTGACAAACGCACAACTTGTGACCGATGAAGCACTGGGGACCGTCCTTGTAGAGGTTGAGTCAATACTCAACTCCCGACCGCTAATTCCTGTTACATTTGACCACAGAGATGATGAGCCGATAACTCCTAACCACCTTTTACTAATGAGAGGTGCGCCAAACCTTCCGATTACCTCTACCGACAAAACAGATTGTTACCGCAGGCACCGCTGGCGTCAGGTGCAGTACCTGACCAATGAGTTCTGGAAACGTTGGGTGCGAGATTACCTGCCTATAATTGCAACACGCACTAAATGGCATCGGATCGAAAGAAATCTGCAACAAAATGACATTGTCCTGCTTGTGGACGAAACTCAGTGTCGTTCCAAGTGGCTTATTGGCCGGATTGTTGACACTTTACCCGATAAATCGGGAATCGTTCGTACCGTTTACGTACGGACCAACATCGGTGTGTTTAAACGACCGATTACGAAACTGTGCCTCATCGTCGACGAAGATGAGAGAGCGGATGATAGATGTACGAATAATGAGAATGAGAACGTACGGTGATCGGGAGCAGCAGATGATCGTGCAAGTCACCGAACTGAACATTTATTGAACATTGATTTACGCTACTATACGCGAATCTCACGCGTGATCGAACATGTGTTGCGTTATTTGAAAAAATGTGTCACCGGGTTCCCATTTTTGGGGGGAGTGTTACGTCACCACATGTTATTTCTATTATTAATTTCGGGTAGTAACTTTTGTTCTAAAATTGTCCCCTGTCGAAATTTCTTTTTAACATTTCTATGGTTTTGGGGGGAATTACCTTCTCGTGTCGCAAAAGTAGTTATTCGATTTGTAGTTCTTTTTGTCTAAGTCTGCTGTGTGGATACAGCCTTAGAAAGTGTTGTCGCTACGGCCTAAGAACTATTTAGTTTTCAAATCTGACTGGGTCCAACATAGTTGGTAAGCATTGTGTTTCTTTTTTGTATTTGCCTATGTTCCGAATGTATATTGAAACTTATTATTTGTTTATAGCAACCGCTTCGCTTCGCTTCGCTTCGCTTCGTTTTGCTACTTCGATACTACATCAACCTTTAACATCAACAATAAAGATTTGTGACAATCTTGGCGTTAAGCAAGCGCGTTGCTCTGAGGACAAGTTCTGTCTAAAAAACCCTGTTACGTCACTCCGGGTGACCAGTCAGGCCCGTCGAAGGGCGCCGTAACACACACAAAAACACAAACCCAAAATGAGTAGCTGCCAAGAGATTGAAGTAGACCTCCCAAGATCCCTGATCTTCCAGCTCACCGGCATGGTGGAACACATGTCGGTGTCGGCTTTAATGGAGTTGTTTGCTCCTGGCGCGCCGCTCTCGGACATATCTGAAATTGTCGATGGGGTTATAATGGACAACTTTAAAGATATGCAATTCCTTATAACCCTAAAAGAACAAAATGAAGATAATGATATACCCAACTTGGAGGAGATTGTCAATTATTTCCAAACAAACGAAATCAGCTTCACAACAGAAAATGGCTCAACAATGAGGATACATGCAATGCTTCCTAAAAATAAATTGGACATTGTATCTTTGCACCCAGTACCCTGTGACGTCCCAGAAAGTGAATTGATTGAGATCATAAGAAAATTCCAATGGGGCGAACCAAAAATAGTCCAGTACGGGACCCACCGCAACTATCCCAACATAAAAAACGGTTGGGTTAACGTATCCATCGAAGGAGTTAAAGTGCAAAACATACCTCCATTGATAAAAATCGCCAAGCGCCGGATCACGGTAACGAAGCCAGGGGAAGCAAACCTCCCCCTTTGCCGCTACTGCAAGTGGCGAGGACACGAGCAGCAGCAGTGTCCGCAAAAAGGCTTCTGCAAGCATTGCCAGCAACACGGGCACACAACCCGCAACTGCAGAAGCAACACCGAACGACGCCCAAGAACGGTATTCACGTCAAACACAAACACCGCCGACCTGAACAGACGTAAATACTCAAACCAAAAGACCGCATCAAACCAACCAACAGCCAACCAGATTGAAATAATGACCCATTCCGACGATAATAGAAACCCATGGCGCACTGTTAAAAGACAGTCGCCGCCCAACGCGATAATGGATCAATTTAACACAACAACATCTAATCGCTTTGAAGTCCTGAAAGAACTAACGATGGAAGACAACACTGCCTTCCCACCCGCACTTGAAAACCTGACAGTCGACTTGATACCGATCGACCCAACGGATTTCCCGCCAATCGACGGGAAAGACCAAACATCGCCCAAAAAACAAAGGCAGCGAAAATCTCATTTTCGAAAAGTCAAAAAAAAAGTATTGACAAAAGTGCCACTAAACCATTCCGACACGTCCTCGGACAACCTCTCGGAGTCTGGAATTCTAAAACCCAGAAGGGGCAGACGCTCTGACTCGCTGAACGCGACCCTTCAAGAAATAGACGACCGATATCAAGAACACGTCGTCGGCAGGAAAGAATCTGTACACGAGTCCGTTTACGGCACGCCAGAGCATACAACTTCAACGCCGACAAAACCACGAAAAACAGTGGTGGAAATGACTAAACTTTTCGCGCAACAACCTTCGCCAAAACGACCTCGACCTCAAGCATTCCTAGAAGACTCGGACAGCTGACTCACGCGACAATTACGCAAAACAAACACGTGATAATCACAATAACACCTTACAACCGCCACAAACATACAACCCACACCACATACAGCATGACAAATGGAGATCCTAAAAATTGGGACGCTCAACACCAACGGATACACAAATAAGATTGACAATATTTTATACTACATGAAACTTAACAAAATCAATATCCTCTGTGTCCAAGAAACCCACACCATCAAACGAAATGACGTAATGAAACACAAACAACGATACGATATCGAAATCTTGGTGAATACGGAGACAACGCCAAATCGCGCATTTCGCCAAGGAACGGCAATAATTATACAAAATGAGATCCTAAGGGACTATTCAATTACCCATAACATAATAGAAGAAAATAGAGCGCAAAAACTTATCCTTACCAATAAAGATAAAACGATCGAAATTTACAACGTATATCTAAAATCGGGCGCAAAATACGCGATCACGGTGGAAAGAGAAGCGACGCTAAAAAGGGTTAAACAAAACTTAGGTGAAAACGGCAATGCACTAAGACTCCTTATGGGCGATTTCAATATGGTATTAGAAAAAAACGACGTAAAACAGAATTATAACCCAGAACTAAAACGTGATAGAGACGCATTAAAAGAAATCGTTAACGAACATAACCTATATGACGCATTTAGGAAAATCCACGGCGAAAAAGCGGAATTTACAAGACAGACGCAAATTGCGGCATCACGAATAGACCGCATGTACGTAAACGCGAAAACAATCCACAAAACCAAATCGATAGAGCATATTATAAATACGTTCTCGGACCACAATAACTGTCCCATAATAACAATAAACTTAAATAGCGGCAACCAATGGGGTACTCCAATTTACAAAATAAATAACGCGATTTTAGAATACGATGACGTAATAGAACTATTAATAATACAGTGGAAACTATGGAAAAAACAAAAACATAAATATAATAACGTATTAAACTGGTGGGAGAACGGAAAAGCGATGTTAACAAACGAAATAAAATCCATATCAATAGACATTAACCAAGCGGAACGTAAAAGGTATGAAGACAGCATGAAAAGATTAGACGCGCTTAAAAGAACGCGCTTAAACGAAAAAGAAACGAAAGAAACGGAACAATTGGAATGGAATATACAAAGATATGAAATGAAAAAGCACCAAGGTGCCCTTATCCGCGCCAAAATAAAACCTATAGAAAACGAGGAATCCCCGTCTAAACATTTTTTCAAATTAGAAACCCGTAAACAGAACCGCGATCGCCTATACCATGTCAAACAGCAAAACGGAACCATTACGAAATCCCCTAAAGAAACAATTAACGCAATCCAACAATTCTATGAAAACCTCTGGTCCACCGAAGAGAACAAAATAAACTACGATGAATACTTAAAGGATATAGCCCCCCCCGAAATCGATGAAATCGAACGAAAGAAAATAACGCAACAATAAATATAAACGAAATACGTGAAATAATGAACAACATGAATAACGATAGCTCCCCCGGCAGCGACGGTATAACAATAAAACTTTATAAAAAACTATGGAATTACATAAAATTTGACCTCGAAGAACTATATAACAATATCCTATTAAAAAAAGTAATGACGCAAACGATGAGAACGGCGATCATAAAACTCATATATAAAAACAAAGGCGACAAATCCGATATTAAAAACTGGCGACCCATATCTTTACTAAATACCGACTACAAAATACTAAGCAAAATTATAACGAAAAGGTGTGAATCGATAGATGAATGACGTAATCAGTAATAACCAAAAATGCGGACTAAAAGGGAGATCCATAGACCACGCGCTGTTTAATTTAACGTCAATCATAGAATCCTCAAAAAAATTCGAAAAACAAACATCCATTAATAGCCATAGACTTCGAGAAAGCGTTTGATCGAGTCAACCATGAATTCATAAAAGCAATATTTAAAAAACTAAAGCTCCCCATTATACTAATAACGTGGCTAGAAATACTTTATAATAATATATATAGCCAAATCCAAATAAACGGCGCCCTCACACGGCCGATAAAAATAAAACGCGGTATCCGCCAGGGCTGCTCCTGCAGCATGTTGATCTTTTTACTCGGCGTGGAAACGTTAACACGAAAAATAATGAAAAATACGCAAATTAATGGAATAAAACTCGGACCAACAGAAATTAAACTAGAAGCAATACGCATGATGACCTCACATTAATCCTAGCAAATAAAGAATCGTTAAAAATAGCAATGAGCGAACTAAAAGATTATGAACAAATATCCGGGCAAAAAATTAACGCAAATAAAACGCAGATAATCTCAAACGACCCCGAACTAATTCAATACGCGAAAGATAACATCGACGAAAATGTAATAACTGAAAAAATAAAAATACTCGGTCTCCACGTAAGCCTTCAACGGCAATGTATTAATGAGAACTTAGACAATATAATGCAAGTAATAAAAACACTATACTATAAACACCGCGAAAGAAACTTAACGCTAAAAGGAAAAGTAATGCTAGTAAACGCCCTATTCATACCCCAAATTCTAACGATAGCTAAGCATATAATAATACCCAAACCAATAATTAAACAATTAAATAGCTATATATTTAAATTCATTTGGTATCCAAGCTACATAGAAAAAATCGCAAGAAAAACATTAATAGCGCCAACATGCGACGGCGGTCTCTACGTCCCGGAAATTAACGCAAAACTGGAAGCAGCTCGTGCAACCAGGTTATTTAAAATC
>CH001859.1:5977-23940 GCA_000149265.1 Ciona savignyi
ATATGGCTACTGCCTTTAATTCCAAGATACCTAAAAATAATTTATTAAATTTAACTTGATGAGATGAAATATTATTTACATGTCGATTTGAACTTACAGATTTTTACTAAAATTTTAGAAATTAATGTAAGAATTTCAATGAAGAGATATGCCGACTGGGATAGTTTCTGTAAAAATTTGATTAAATGAACAAATTAGATCTGCACAAAAAAGCACTTCCACCTATTAAAAGATTGAATCTTCGAATGCAAAATACTACGATAAACGTGGGCAACACCATAATTCTCTTCTTTGGACTCGAAAAGAAACCTTAAAGTAGCTAAATATATATTTAAAAGCATGCGTTTCCGTAGTGTAGTGGTTATCACGTTCGCTTTACACGCGAAAGGTCCCCGGTTCGAGCCCGGGCGGAAACAAACTTGCAATTTCCATAATAATTAAAAATTATTAATTTTACCGTGCATACGGAATCTTTATATTCCCAACGTTAAACGTTTGATAACTCAGTCGGTAGACCCTATTTTCGTAAGAATAGTAAGCGAATTCGAGAATCATGTTCGCTGAAACATTCACCGAATGACCGAAAGGATATGGCTACTGACTTTTAAGTTCCAAGATTACCTAAAAAATAATTTAATAAATTTAACTTGATGAGATGAAATATTATTTACATGTCGATTTTAACTTACATATTTTTACTAAAATTTTAGATATTAATTTAATAATTTCAATGAAAAGATATGCCGCATGGGATGGTTTCTGTAAAAACTTGATTAAATGAACAAATTAGATCTGCACAAAAAAAGCATTTCCATCTATTAAAAGATTGAATCTTCGATTGCAAAATACTACGATATACGTGGGCCACACCATTATTCTCTTCTTTGGACTCGAAAAGAAACCCTAAAGTAGCTAAATATATATTTAAAATCATGCGTTTCCGTAGTGTAGTGGTTATCACGTTCGCTTTACACGCGAAAGGTCCCCGGTTCGAGCCCGGGCGGAAACACATTTTAAAGTCAACTACAAATAAATACATGTTGAATCAAAATCTGCCCATTATCAAATAATTTCGATGGCACATTCAAAAACTTAAAATTTCAATCTAGGTGGCGGTGACTTTTAACCTAGTAGGCATTTGCCACAGAAATGGCGACTTTTAAATTATTCAATTTTACTTAAAAAATAAATATCTTGTAGCGTACTGCACTGTGTTCTTTGTGCGGGCGACTTTGTAATGAACTCTCTGCGATAATACAACACACGAAAAGACGGTAACAATAAAAAGGCATTAATAACGCTTCGCTGAACACGTCGCCACATAACCCCCTTCCAGAAGCGGACATAATGAGGATCAGCACTACTTTAAACCATGCGAGCAACACAGTAAAATCAAATGAGGTTTAAACATAAAAACATCTGGCGAGCAACATAGTTAATCAATAAAACGAATAGGGGTTTAACTAAACGCCCCGAGCGGGTACACATAGCCGGGGACTCGCGTTGGGGTGTATTTTGCGGTGGCAAATTATCATTGTCTGCTTTGCGTGGTCTTCCTCGTCGTGGCGGTTGTGCCACTGTGACCGGTTCTGTCATGTCCAGGTATGCTGGTTTCACACGATCTATGCTGACCACTTCATGACGTTCTCCTATCTCCAGAGTAAAAGTCTTGTGGCTGCGGCTGAGGACACGGTACGGACCGTTGTACGGTGGCGTGAAAGGTGGACGGTGTTTGTCGTTTCGTAAGAAAACGTACAGACATGTGTCCAAAACTGGTGGTACTCTTGTGGGAACTAGACCATTGCGTGACATAGGTGTTGGTAGTAGTCGACCAACCGTCTCTTTTACTGCTGGTAGTATTTGAGAAGGTAGCGGATCAGCTTGGCTTACACCAAAAAAATCCCCGGGAACTACTAAATTCGCTCCGTATACTAATTCCGCTGAAGAAGCTTTCAAGTCTTCTTTAGGAGCGGTGCGGATGCCCAGCAGGACCCAGGGAAGTTCGTCCACCCAGTTTGGTCCTGTAAGCCGTGCCATGAGAGCACTCTTCATGTGACGATAAAATCGTTCAACAAGCCCGTTCCCTTGCGCGTGAAATGAGGTCGTGCGATGGAGTTGAATGCCAAGCAACCTGGTAAAAGTCGACCACAGTGCTGAGGTAAATTGTGGACCTCGGTCCGATGAAATGTTGGACGGTACCCCGAAACGAGATCCAGTTAAAGGCGAAAGCCCTGGCACACGTGGTTGTAGTCGCGTCTGTCATCGGAATAGCTTCCGGCCATCTTGTAAAACGATCGACCATTGTAAGCAAATATATATTGCCTTGTGAGGGTGCCAAGGGGCCAACGATATCAATGTTCACGTGGCTAAAACGTGATTGGCACAGTGGGTATTGCTAAAGCGGAGCGCGCACATGCTGGTGGATTTTGGCTTTCTGGCAGCTAACACATTGTTTTGCCCACAAACCGACCTGTCGATGTAAACCGTGCCAGACAAATTTAGAAGAAATGAGCTTACGTGTTGCCCGAATAGACGGGTGTGACAGATTGTGAACAATATCGAATATTTTCTTCTGCCAGGACTTCGGGATCACAGGACGTGGCGTTCCTGTCGATACATCGCAGAGAATCGTAGTTCCAGACGAATCAAGTTGGATGTCTTTAAGTTTCAGGTTCGTGAGCGCTGTGCGATAGGCTTGGACCTCCGGGTCCAGCTGGGCAGCCGCGAGCGATGCGTAATCCATGTCAAGCTGCAATTGCGTGGCATTAATCGAAATGCGAGAGAGGGCATCAGCAGCTTGATTGCGTTTGCCATCGATGTGACGTACGTCCGTTGTGTACTCTGAGATGGCAGCTAATTGACGTTGTTGTCTCGCTGACCATGGACTTGATGTCTTGAAAAAGGCAAATGTAAGTGGTTTGTGGTCGGTGTAAGCCGTGAAACTGCGACCTTCAAGAAAATAGCGAAAGTGTCGTATCGCTAGGTGCAAGGCGAGTAATTCCCTGTCAAACGCACTGTATTTAAGTTCCGGGGGACGTAAGCGTTTGCTAAAAAACGCCAGGGGTCGCCATGCGCCGTCCATAAATTGTTGCAGAACAACGCCGATGGCGTGCTGCGAGGCATCGGTGGTTAGACCAGTGGGTGCCTGATGCAATGGATGGTGCAGGAGCGTGGCGTTCGCTAAAGCGGTTTTCGCCTCTTCGAAAGCTGAAACCAATGCCTCGTTCCAAACCAGTTTTTTAGGTTTTCCAGACAATGACTCGTAAATAGGGGACATGATACGTGCTGCACAAGGTATAAAGCGGTGGTAGAAATTAATCATACCTGCGAATTGTTGAAGCTCTTTGATCGTCGTTGGGCGGGGAAACAACTGAATGGCTGCCACTTTCTCTGGCAGCGGTCGAGCACCTTGCTGGTTCACGCGGTGTCCCAGAAAATCAATTTGTGACACTCCGAATTGACACTTGCCTACATTAACAACCAGATCGTGGTCTGCAAGCTGCTGAAAAAGTTGTCGTAAATGGTCTAGGTGTTCGGAGGTTGACTTGCTTGCTACCAGAATATCGTCAAGGTAAACATATACAAAATCTAACGATTGGCAGACGGTGTCCATCAGGCGCTGAAATGTCTGTGCCGCGTTTTTTAATCCGAAAGGCATTCGTACAAATTCATAACACCCGAAGGGCGTAATCACATTGGTCTTCGGAATATCCTCTGGCGCAATGGGAACCTGGTGGTATCCCCGAATCAAATCAATTTTAGAGAAAATGCAAGACCCAGCCAAACGGGCCGAAAAATCTTGAAATGTGGGGGAATGACATAGCGAATCCGGTTTGCGTGGCTGCATTAAGCCGCCGGTAGTCTCCGCATGGTCTCCACTCACCGGAAGATTTAGGAACCATGTGCAGTGGCGATGCCCATGGACTGGACGACCTTCGAATGATTCCCATATTTAACATGTTACGAAACTCGTCCTTGGCCACGGCGAGCTTCTCGGGGTGCAGTCGCCGAGCACGTGAATGTACAGGCGGACCGCTGGTAATAATGTGGTGCTCAACTCCATGCTTGGGTACTGTCGATTGGGAGAAATGAGGCGTTGTAACTGCGGGGAATTCAGCCAGCAACTGGGCATACACAGATTTGCCCGATGAAACAGCGTTGAGACGTGGTGCTGATTGGCACGTCGTGCCGGTTGGGGTGCTGGCAAACGTTTCTGTATTGATTAGGCGTCGGCGCTTGATATCCACTAACAAGGCATTTGCCCTTAAGAAATCGGCACCAAGTAGCGGTCGAGATACGCCAGCTAAAACAAATTTCCAATTGAATTTACCGGGGGGGGTAGATCCAATGATTCCAATCGTGAACCGTACGTACGAATATTGCTGCCATTAGCCGCGAGGAGGTTTTTTTCCGGGTTTGTTGGTGCGACGTTCAAGTCCTGTAGGGGGAAGAACGCTGATTTCGGCTCCCGTATCAACCAGCAAATTGCGACCTGACAATCTATCCCAAACGTAGAAAAGGCTGCGTTCTGTGCCGGCCGTCGCAGCAGCTATGGACGGTCGGCTCTGCAGTTTCCCTGAAACGCACAAGGAGGGCGACATTGACGCGCTTTTGTTTCCGAAACTACGGTGAAAGAAGCAGATGGCGTCAGTGTCGATTTCTCTGGCTGGTTGTGGGCGAAACCTACGGCTTCGTACTTTCGAAATGAAGATGTCCACGTCCTCTCGGCCTGCCAATAATAATTCGTCAGCCTGCCTTGCTAAATTGCGATTATCAACAAAATCCTGAGAAGCTAGGATCGTTCTTATGTTGGCAGGCATACGTTCTAAGAATAACTTCCGGAAAAGGAAGCATTCCTTCTCCTTACCCAGCAGGGCCAGCATTTCATCCATGAGTGAGGATGGCATTCGGTCACCCAAAGGTCGGCATGTTGAGCAGTCGCTTTGCTCTCTGTGACTGCGTCAGGCAGAAAACACTGATCAATCGCTCTTTGATTGCCTGATACTTTTCTTTTTCGGGCGGATTTTCAAGTAAATCAAGCAGGCGGCATGCCGTACTTTGGTCCAACGCCGCTACGACATGAAAATATTTTGTCTGATCTGCCGAGATGATCTTAGCAAATTGCGCCTCCGTTTGTTGAAACCATACTCGTGGCTGGTCTGTCCAGAACGTGGGGAGTTTAAGGGCTACGGCGTTTTCCTGTTCTAGGCTCATAATATAATTCATTCAGAAAATAATCGTTTCTGAAAAGTCCAGGGTCACCAATGTAGCGTACTGCACTGTGTTCTTTGTGCGGGCGACTTTGTAATGAACTCTCTGCGATAATACAACACACGAAAAGACGGTAACAAGAAAAAGGCATTATTAACGCTTCGCTGAACACGTCGCCACAATCTGATCGTTTATAAATCACACATCGTAGTAAAAACGAAAAGTGAACAAATTACAGATAATGACGCAAATTGTTAATAAAGAAAAGTTGTAGGCTGGATCATTCTATATACAAAGTTATATTATTAAATTTATCTGATTAATAAGTGGCGTAAATGGCAGTGGCTGGTGAGGTCCAATAAAATGCACTTGCATCTTCGCAAAGTATTGCAACACATTAATACACACTACTGCGATTTTCGAACAATTTTATTACGAAATCGTTAACAGATTTCTTTGCCAAAACGTGCAAAGTGCTTTTGCATCAAAACAGTAATTTGAAAAAAAGACACTAAAGAGTAACTTTAAAAACGCATTTTACATATAGGTTTCCGTAGTGTAGTGGTTATCACGTTCGCCTCACACGTGAAAGGTCCCCGGTTCGAACCCGGGCGGAAACAATTTTGCAATTTCAATAATAATTAAAAATTATTAATTTTACCGTGCATACGGAATCTTTATATTCCCAACGTTAAACGTTTGATAACTTAGTCGGTAGACCCTATTTTCGTAAGAATAAGAAGCGAATTTGAGAATCATGTTCGCTGAAACATTCACCGAATGACCGAATGGATATGGCTACTGACTTTTAACTAAAAAATAATTTATTAAATTTAACTTGATGAGAAGAAATAATATTTACATGTCGATTTTAACTTACAGATTTTTACTAAAATTTTAGAAATTAATGTAAGAATTTTAATGAAGAGATATGCCGCTGAAGATGGTTTCTGTAAAAACTTGATCAAATGAACAAATTAGATCTGCAGGGAAAAAAGCACTTCCACCTATTAAAAGATTAAATCTTCGATTGCAAAATACTACGATATACGTGGGCCACACCATAATTCTCTTCTTTGGACTCGAAAAGAAACCTTTAAGTAGCTAAATATATATTTAACAGCATGCGTTTCCGTAGTGTAGTGGTTATCACGTTCGCTTTACACGCGAAAGGTCCCTGGTTCGAACCCGGGCGGAAACAAATTTTGAAGTCAACTACAAATAAATACATGTTGAATCAAAATCTGCCCATTATCAAATAATTTCGATGGCACATCCAAAAACTTAAAATATTAAAATAGGTGGCGGTGACTTCTAACCTAGTCATCGCCACGTGGCGATGGCATTTGACACAGAAATGGGGACTTTTAAATTATTCCATTTAACTTAAAAAATAAATATCTGATCGTTTATAAATCACACATCGTAGAAAAAACGAAAAGTGAACAAATTACAGATAATGACGCAAATTGTTAATAAAGAAAAGTTGTAGGCTGGATCATTCTATATACAAAGTTATATTATTAAATTTATCTGATTAATAAGTGGCGTAAATGGCAGTGGCTGGTGAGGTCCAATAAAATGCCCTTGCACCTTCGCAAAGTATTGCAACACATTAATACACACTACTGCGATTTTTCGAACATTTTTTTTACGAAATCGTTAACAGATTTCTTTGCCAAAGCGTGCAAAGTGCTTTTGCATCAAAACAGTAATTTGAAAAAAAGACACTAAAGAATAACTTTAAAAACGCATTTCACATATAGGTTTCCGTAGTGTAGTGGTTATCACGTTCGCCTCACACGCGAAAGGTCCACCGGTTCGAACCCGGGCAGGAAACTAATTTTGCAATTTCAATAATAATTAAAAATTATTAATTTTACCTTGCATACGGAATCTTTATATTCCCAACGTTAAACGTTTGATAACTCAGTCGGTAGACCCTATTTTCGTAAGAATAGGAAGCGAATTCGAGAATCATGTTCGCTGAAACATTTACCGAATGACCGAAAGGATATGGCTACTGACTTTTAACTAAAAAATAATTTATTAAATTTAACTTGATGAGATGAAATAATATTTACATGTCGATTTTAACTTACAGATTTCTACTAAAATTTTAGAAATTAATGTAAGAATTTCAATGAAGAGATATGCCGCTGAAGATGGTTTCTGTAAAAACTTGATCAAATGACCAAATTAGATCTGCAGGGAAAAAAGCACTTTCACCTATTAAAAGATTGAATCTTCGATTGCGGATTACTACGATATACGTGGGCCACACCATAATTCTCTTCTTTGTACTCGAAAAGAAACCTTAAAGTAGCTAAACATATATTTAAAAGCATGCGTTTTCGTATTGTAGCGGATATCACGTTCGCTTAACACGCGAAAGGTCCCCGGTTCGAGCCCGGGCGGAAACAAATTTTGAAGTCAACTACAAATAAATGCATGTTGAATCAAAATCTGCCCATTATGAAATAATTTCGATGGCACATCCAAAAACTTAAAATTTTAATCTAGGCGGCGGTGACTTTTAAGCTAGTCATCGCCACGTGGCGTTGGCATTTGACACAGAAATGGCGAATTGTAAATTATTCCATTTAACTTAAAAAATAAATATATGATCGTTTATAAATCACACATCGTAGTAAAAACGAAAAGTGAACAAATTACAGATAATGACGCAAATTGTTAATAAAGAAAAGTTGTAGGCTGGATCATTCTATATACAAAGTTATATTATTAAATTTATCTGATTAATAAGTGGCGTAAATGGCAGTGGCTGGTGAGGTCCAATAAAATGCACTTGCATCTTCGCAAAGTATTGCAACACATTAATACACACTACTGCGATTTTCGAACAAGTTTATTACGAAATCGTTAACAGATTTCTTTGCCAAAACGTGCAAAGTGCTTTTGCATCAAAACAGTAATTTGAAAAAAAGACACTAAAGAGTAACTTTAAAAACGCATTTTACATATAGGTTTCCGTAGTGTAATGGTTTTCACGTTCGCCTCACACGCGAAAGGTCCCCGGTTCGAACCCGGGCGGAAACAATTTTGCAATTTCAATAATAATTAAAAATTATTAATTTTACCGTGCATACGGAATCTTTATATTCCCAACGTTAAACGTTTGATAACTCAGTCGGTAGACCCTATTTTCGTAAGAATAGGAAGCGAATTCGAGAATCAAGTTCGCTGAAACATTTACCGAATGACCGAAAGGATATGGCTACTGACTTTTAAGTTCCAAGATTACCTAAAAAATAATTTAATAAATTTAACTTGATGAGATGAAATATTATTTACATGTCGATTTTAACTTACATATTTTTACTAAAATTTTAGAAATTAATTTAATAATGTCAATAAAAAGATATGCCGCATGGGATGGCTTCTGTAAAAACTTGATCAAATGATCAAATTAGATCTGCAGGGAAAAAAGCACTTCCACCTACTAAAAGATTAAATCTTCGATTGCGGATTACTACGATATACGTGGGCCACACCATAATTCTCTTCTTTGTACTCGAAAAGAAACCTTAAAGTAGCTAAATATATATTTAAAAGCATGCGTTTACGTAGTGTAGTGGTTATCACGTTCGCTTTACACGCGAAAGGACCCCAGTTCGAGCCCGGGCGGAAACAAATTTTGAAGTCAATTACAAATAAATGCATGTTGAATCAAAATCTGCCCATTATCAAATAATTTCGATGGCACATCCAAAAACTTAAAATTTTAATCTAGGTGGCGGTGACTTTTAACCTAGTCATCGCCACGTGCCGTTGGCATTTGACACAGAAATGGCGAATTGTAAATTATTCCATTTAACTTAAAAAATAAATATATGATCGTTTATAAATCACACATCGTAGTAAAAACGAAAAGTGAACAAATTACAGATAATGACGCAAATTGTTAATAAAGAAAAGTTGTAGGCTGGATCATTCGATATACAAAGTTAAATTATTAAATTTATCTGATTAATAAGTGGCGTAAATGGCAGTGGCTGGTGAGGTCCAATAAAATGCACTTGCATCTTCGCAAAGTATTGCAACACATTAATACACACTACTGCGATTTTTCGAGCAATTTTTTTACGAAATCGTTAACAGATTTCTTTGCCAAAACGTGCAAAGTGCTTTTGCATCAAAACAGTAATTTGAAAAAAAGACACTAAAGAATAACTTTAAAAACGCATTTCACAAATAGGTTTCCGTAGTGTAGTGGTTATCACGTTCGCCTCACACGCGAAAGGTCGCCGGTTCGATCCCGGGCGGAAACAATTTTGCAATTTTAATAAAAATTAGAAATTATTAATTTTACCGTGCATACGGAATCTTTATATTCCCAACGGTAAACGTTTGATAACTCAGTCGGTAGACCCTATTTTCGTAAGAATAGGAAGCAAATTCGAGAATCATGTTCGCTGAAACATTCACCGAATGACAGAATGGATATGGCTACTGACTTTTAACTAAAAAATAATTTATTAAATTTAACTTGATGAGATGAAATAATATTAACATGTCGATTTTAACTTACAGATTTTTACTAAAATTTTAGAAATTAATGTAAGAATTACAATGAAGAGATATGCCGCTGAAGATGGTTTCTGTAAAAACTTGATCAAATGAACAAATTAGATCTGCAGGGAAAAAAGCACTTCCACCTATTAAAAGATTGAATCTTCGATTGCGGATTACTACGATATACGTGGGCCACACCATAATTCTCTTCTTTGTACTCGAAAAGAAACCTTAAAGTAGCTAAATATATATTTAAAAGCATGCGTTTACGTAGTGTAGCGGTTATCACGTTCGCTTTACACGCGAAAGCTCCCCGATTCGAGCCCGGGCGGAAACAAATTTTGAAGTCAACTACAAATAAATGCATGTTGAATCAAAATCTGCCCATTATCAAATAATTTCGATGGCACATGCAAAAACCTAAAATTTTAATCCCAGAGTGGCGGTGACTTTTAACCTAGTCATCGCCACGTGGCGTTGGCATTTGACACAGAAATGGCGAATTGTAAATTATTCCATTTAACTTAAAAAATAAATATGTGATCGTTTATAAATCACACATCGTAGTAAAAACGAAAAGTGAACAAATTACAGATAATGACGCAAATTGTTAATAAAGAAAAGTTGTAGGCTGGATCATTCGATATACAAAGTTAAATTATTAAATTTATCTGATTAATAAGTGGCGTAAATGGCAGTGGCTGGTGAGGTCCAATTAAATGCACTTACATCTTCGCAAAGTATTGCAACACATTAATACACAGTACTGCGATTTTCGAACAATTTTTTTACGAAATCGTCAACAGATTTCTTTGCCAAAACGTGCAAAGTGCTTTTGCATCAAAACAGTAATTTGAAAAAAAGACACTAAAGAGTAACTTTAAAAACACATTTCACATATAGGTTTCCGTAGTGTAGTGGTTATCACGTTCGCCTCACACGCGAAAGGTCCCCGGTTCGAACTCGGGCGGAAACAAATTTGCAATTTCAATAATAATTAAAAATTATTAGTTATACCGTGCATACGGAATCTTTATATTCCCAACCCTAAACGTTTGATAACTCAGTCGGTAGACCCTATTTTCGTAAGAATAGGAAGCGAATTCGAGAATCATGTTCGCTGAAACATTCACCGAATGACCGAAAGGATATGGCTATTGACTTTTAAGTTCCAAGATTACCTAAAAAATAATTTAATAAATTTAACTTGATGAGATGAAATATTATTTACATGTCGATTTTAACTTACATATTTTTACTAAAACTTTAGAAATTAATTTAATAATTTCAATGAAAAGATATGCCGCATAAGATGGTTTCTGTAAAAACTTGATCAAATGAACAAATTAGATCTGCAGGGAAAAAAGCACTTCCACCTATTAAAAGATTAAATCTTTGATTGCGGATTACTACGATATACGTGGGCCAGATCATAATTCTCTTCCTTGGACTCGAAAAGAAACCTTAAAGTTGCTAAATATATATTTAAAAGCATGCGTTTCCGTAGTGTAGCGGTTATCACGTTCGCTTTACACGCGAAAGGTCCCCGGTTCGAGCCCAGTGCGGAAACAAATTTTGAAGTCAACTACAAATAAATACATGTTGAATCAAAATCTGCCCATTATCAAATAATTTCGATGGCACATCCAAAAACTTAAAATTTTAAAATAGGTGGCGGTGACTTTTAACCTAGTCATCGCCACGTGGCGAAGGCATTTGACACAGAAATGGGGACTTTTAAATTATTCCATTTAACTTAAAAATAAATATCTAATCGTTTATAAATCACACATCGTAGTAAAAACGAAAAGTGAACAAATTACAGATAATGACGCAAATTGTTAATAAAGAAAAGTTGTAGGCTGGATCATTCTATATACAAAGTTATATTATTAAATTTATCTGATTAATAAGTGGCGTAAATGATAGTGGCTGGTGAGGTCCAATAAAATGCACTTGCATCTTCGCAAAGTATTGCAACACATTAATACACAGTACTGCTTTTTTTCGAACAATTTTTTTACGAAATCGTTAACAGATTTCTTTGCCAAAACGTGCAAAGTGCTTTTGCATCAAAACAGTAATTTAAAAAAAAGACACTGAAGAATAACTTTAAAAACGCATTTCACATATAGGTTTCCGTAGTGTAGTGGTTATCACGTTCGCCTCACACGCGAAAGGTCCCCGGTTCGAACACGGGCGGAAACAATATTGCAATTTCAATAATAATTAGAAATTATTAATTTTACCGTGCATACGGAATCTTTATATTCCCAACGTTAAACGTTTGATAACTTCAGTCTGTAGACCCTATTTTCGTAAGAATAGGAAGCGAAATCGAGAATCATGTTCGCTGAAACATTCACCGAATGACCGAATGGATATGGCTACTGACTCTTAAGTTTCAAGATTACCTAAAAAATAATTTATTAAATTTAACTTGATGAGATAAAATATTATTTAAATGTCGGTTTCATCTTGCTGATTTTCAATAAAATTTTAGAAATTAATGTACGAATTTCAATGAAGAGATATGGCGCATGGGATGGTTTCTGTAAAAACTTGATCAAATGAACAAATTAGATCTGCACAAAAAAGCACTACCACCTATTAAAAGATTGAATCTTCGATTGCGGATTACTACGATATACGTGGGCCACACCATAATTCTCTTCTTTGGACTCGAAAAGAAACCTTAAAGTAGCTAAATATATGTTTAAGAGCATGCGTTTCCGTAGTGTAGCGGTTATCACGATCGCTTTACACTCGAAAGGTCCCAGGTTCGAGCCCGGGCGGAAACTAATTTTGAAGTCAACTACAAATAACTACATGTTGAAAGAAAATCTGCCAATTATCAAAAAATTTCGATGGCACATCAAAAAACTTGAAATTTTAATCTAGGTGGCGGTGACTTTTAACCTTGTCATCGCCACGTGGCGATGGCATTAGACAGCGAAATTTTTATTTATATAATTTAACTTAAAAAATAAATATCTGATCGTTTAAAAATCTCACACCGTGGTAAAAACGAAAAGTGAACAAATTACAGGTAATGACGCAAATTGTTAATAAAGAAAAGTTGTAGGCTGGATCATTCTATATACAAAGGTATATTATTAAATTTATCTGATTAATAAGTGGCGTAAATGGCACTGGCTGGTGAGGTCCATTAAAATACACTTGCATCTTCGCAAAGTATTGCAACACATTAATACACACTACTGCGATTTTTCGAACAATTCTTCACTAAATCGTTAACAGAATTCTTTGCCAAAACGTGCAAAGTGCTTTTGCATCAAAACAGTAATTTGAAAAAAATACACTAAAGAATAACTTTAAAAACGCATTTCACATATAGTTTTCCTTAGTGTAGTGGTTATAACGTTCGACTCACACGCGAAAGGTCCCCGGTTCGAACCCGGGCGGAAACAATTTTGCAATTTCAATAATAATTAAAAATTATTAATTTTACCGTGCATAAGGAATCTTAATATTCCCAACGTTAAACGTTTGCTACCTTTGATTTTTGGTCGGCGAGGAACACCATACCACCAAAAATGCTATCCCGACAATGCACGAACTGCAACAATAAGATTTTACACTGCGATAAAACATGTGGCGATGTATTGAGAAGTCCGAATCATTTACCTGCGGTTGCGGCGTGGAATATGAAGCAGACACCGATGAAGGTGTTTGACGATATTTGCAAACTCGGATACCGGTATATTACACTATTTAGTTTTGTTTGTTTTAATAAAATTAACAAAACCTTTAAGGGTAATGCAACTACAAATATGTACACTTAATGTCGCTGGGATACGAAATCAACTTAAGCGAAAAACCATACTACATTTTTTAAAAAGTAAACAATCGGAGTTAATATTGTTACAAGAAACGCACAGCACGGTAGAAACTGAAAAACTTTGGGAATTGGAATGGGGTGGCAAAATCGTCTGGTCACATGGTACAGCCAATGCTAGAGGTGTAGCGGTGTTATTTACGAAATATACGCACATACAAATAAATAACACCATTACAGACACGACCGGTAAATATATAATTGCAGAGTGCAGCATAAACTCATATAATATAGCGGTGGGTTGCTTATATGAGCCAAACGCAGACGGCCCACGCTTTTTTGAAGAACTGAGTCTCGAATTGAATAATCTGAACTGTGACAAGCTTATTCTTGGTGGAGACTTCAATGTAATACATGACGATACACTAGATAAGATGGGAGGTGCGCCACAACATGGAAATAAACAGGCTTGGAAAGAGCTGCTTCGTCTCATCGAACACAGTTTAGCCGACATTTTTGGAATAAAACACCCCCGCACGAAAAAATTCTCAAGGATACAAAAGCGCCCGTTTGTCGGCACAAGATTGGATTATTTTCTGATCTTGAAGAAATTAACACACAAGTCCGATCAGTTCGAAATCTCACCCAGTGTCAAAACGGACCACAGTCTCGTATCGGTCAGAATAAGTGTATCCAATAATGAACATGGACCCGGGGTATTGGAAATTCAAAAACTCACTCCTGGTCAAATGCATTAGTTTTGTGGGAGGCCCTTAAATGCGTTTTAAGAGGAAAAATAATCAAATTTGCTGCCCAGGAAAGCAGAAGACGAAGAGAGAAGCAAGCTAGCATTGTATCTAAAATTATTATCTAAAAAAATCATGCAAACTAAATGGAAAAAAAAAACGATATTTCCTCTACACACAGTACGATGCAGTATTAGCGCTTGGAGAGAGTGTTTTATACACGACACTGCCAATGACTCAACCATCTCAAGCTTTTCTCTATGATTCAATACACAAGTAAAATTCAAAAACACACCAATCTTCATGCAATCGTTTGTGGAAGCCGGCGTATTCATCCTGGATCAAATACTGGAGCACACTTCTGGCGAATACAACCAATACGACAACGTAGCGGGAAAATATGAGATGATAGCCAATAACGTCGATTTCATGGATTTTTCAAAAATTATTGCTGCCGTTCTCAAACAATGGGAGTGGCTATCACGTTCGCCTCACACAGCGCCGTGCATGTTTGAATTTCTGCATTCGGAATGCAGGCTTATAGCATCTTAATCACGTCTATACAGTCATGAAGATCGCGCATTTATCAGATCAGAGACAAAACGTTTGAAAAATAAAGGCACCATTGAACCGGCTAAATCTCCTTGGAGAGCCCAAGCTCTGGTTGTAAATCAACATGATGGAAAAAAGAGACTTTACACTGATTACTCGGTGACCATTAACAAATTTACTTACTTGGATGGTTACCCCTTGCCGCGCATTGACGATCTAGTAAACAAAATTGCACAGGATGTTATATACAGCTCACTTGACATGAAGTCTGAATATCACCAGATAACTCTTCAACCAGAGGAAAGGCCAATGACTGCGTTTAAAGCAGATGGGCAGCTCTTCTAATACTGTAGACTTCCTTTTAGCGTGACTAACGGCGTAGCGGCTTTCAAAAGAGTCATGGATCAGTTCAATAGACGCCATGGCCTCAATAAGGTGTATGCATATATTTAGGTGTATTTACGACTCTTACTGGTGCGACGGAAGAGGAACACAATCATAGCGACCTTCATCCACAGCAAAGGAGCTAAAGAGGGTGAGTGTTTTTTGCTTACTATGCCAAGTGGATTAACAACTTTTTAGCAAAAGTGCGTCCACCACTGACGGTTACAGAATTTCCAATTACAGGAGCGGCACTTAATGCTTTCGGTGCTCTTAAGTCTGATATGGCGGATTCCAGCTTGGGGGAATTAAAGATGACATTCCATTTGAGGTGGAAACCGATGCCTCAGATTTTACTGTTGCCGCCACAAGAGGGACGTCCAGTCGCTTTTATGTCTCGCACATTGAATACGTGCGAACGGAATTACACCGCAGTTAAAAAGAAAGCCTCGGATACCATCGCGGTTACGCGGAAGTGGGCTCAATTTCTTAAATGTAGTCATTTCACCTTAATTACCGATCAGCGATCTGTTCGCTTTATGTTCGACCAAAAGAATCACGGCAACATAAAGAACACCAAAATACTTGTGGCGACTCGAACTCGGTCAGTTTGATTATTCTATTCGCTGGCGACCAGGAAAAAGCAATGTTGCTCCTGATGCTATTTTTCAAATATGTGCATCTATGCCTTCTGCCAAGAACTTACTACTTTACATGAGCAGTTAGGCCATCCCGTATATGCCAGAATGTATCACTTCATACGCTTCCATACACTACGGAAGAGGTGAAGTCAATTGGTCAGAGATGTCATATATGCGCTGAGGTAAAACCGCAATATTTTCGACGAAGTCCCAAAGCTATGATAAAAGCTACCAAGCCGTGGGAGCGCATATGCATGGATTTTAAGGGACCAGTTTGCATCACCAATCCCTATTTATTGGTGCTAATTGATGAATTCAGTAGATATTTATATGTGTTCCTATGTTCATCGATGACTACGAAAACGGTCAGATCGAAGCATTTTCGGATTCCCCGCGTACTTACACAGTGATCGAGGTACTTCCTTTGTCAGTCGCGGCATAACTTCAAGTCATTCAACTCCGTCTCACCCTCAATGAAACTCTCAATGTGAGCGTGCAAATCAAACGATTTGGAGGACGATCAAGCTTCTCCTGCGCAATCGAGGTTGGCCAGAAGGACGATGGGAGGACGTACTGTATGACGCCCTGCATTCGATTCGATCCTTGTTATGTACAAGTATCAACGAGACACCACACGAAAGAATGTTTCGATTTCAAAGGAAAGTTATGATGGGCACATCGATGCCATCTTGGTTATTGACCCAAGGTCCTGTTCTGTTATGTCGACATGCTAGAAACAAAGGTGTAGCGATTACGGCAGTATGTATTGTATTATTTGCTTTTGGGATGCATTATACAGGTTTATTTTACTGTTTTAACATATAGCCTGTAATCCGGCTTAGGAAACTTTTGTTTCCTGACTAATCCTTTTCTCATGAACCACGTGTTGTGCCGCCTTTTTTTGTGTACACGTATCCGCTTGTTCTGAAACGTGGTGTTAACGAATTAGTCTAAAAATGTGGTCTAACAAAACCACACCCTAAAATAACGTTCTAATGACATGGCAGTTTAAGATTCGACTAAAGAAAACAGAGCATAAGAACAACGTCTAACGGTACGGCAGTCTATCATATTCAACCAACGAAAGTCTTAAGAATTTTATCTAACGAACCAACAAGCGAAATAAAACTTTATTTAAACTGTTTGTACTTTACTGTGTGTGCTTGCTTATAAAAAGCAAGAATAAAAGCCCCTTCCGTGAGTTGTCGGATTGCGAGAGTCAAATAACTGAATTCGGTCAGCCAGAGAATCGTCTGACCAGATCAAGGGTCAAGCAACAGACACAACTAACAAACACATTTTGGCGACACGCCACAAAGGCGACCCGCTTTGTGATGAAGTGCTGCTTTTAGATGCAAACACTTCGTACGCTCACATACGACATCCTAATGGTAGAGAGGACACAGTTTCTACTAGTGATCTTGCACCTTACCCAGAACCTTCGATGGAAGTAGGTACACCGGCACAGATGGAAACACCGCAGTCATCGCCTAGCACTATTTTTGAGACGACGTCAGACTCTCCCAATTGCAGAACCGGCGATCAAGTTGTACTTGATAATTCTGAAGACACAACATCACATAACTCGCTGACGAATTTGTCACCTGCTGAATTACGCAGGTCAACTTTAACTCGGAAAGCTCCGGATCGGTTTAGAGAGTGGATAACTACACTCGTTAAATTGTGAAAACGTAACGTGCCACTTAACTGTAATATTTGTAGCGGCTGCATATTGATTTTATAATAACTTATTGGACTTTACAAAGTAGAGGGGTAGAGGTTTTAGCTTTATTATTATTAATATTTGACTCCGATAAGCGCAACGGCACAAGTAAAATAATGCATAAGCATAACCGGCTAAGTAGTTTTATTAATGGGGACGGGCTTTAGGGTACGTTAAGCGTATACCCGCCGTGGAGGCCACAAGAGCCTAGACTATACAGACTGTTGGTTTGTAAATACTCTCTAAGTCCGTGTTTCTCTCTGATGAAATGAGGTCTCTTATATGTGATTTGGCAACAAGGAAAAAATGCGATGCAGAATATCTGAAACACCCACAATAGATGATTTTTGCGCTCGATACAATAGAAATTAATG
>CH001856.1:0-17053 GCA_000149265.1 Ciona savignyi
TTTGATCCACTCAACCCAATTTTTTAATATTACTGGCTTAGCTTGTTTCTGTAATGTGTGGTAATAATAAGACATATAATCAGGTTCTGTGTATTATAAACATCCTGGTCAAATGATACTTGGTTGTTGCAGCTCAACATACTACTGGACAAAGTTGATCTCGCGCTTGCAGATTTTGACAAATGTATTGAATTAAATCAAGATTTTGCTATGGCACATGCACAAAGATGTTACACTGTGTACAGGTGAGAACATAAATCTATTTATTTAATTAAAAGACCTAACCCAATATAATCTCCATACTCGTATTAAGATTAGTTAATCCTTTCATCTACCACAATTCAAGGTATTATGGATATGATTTGTTTTGATCTTGAGCTGCTTCGCACCCATTTTTTACTAAATATGACGGCACAATGAAGTCAATAGTGTTAAATATTAAGAAATAAACAGTATCAATTTTTTAATGCAATATTTGCAATTGTTTTAATGAACACAATCACTAAATGTTCGGCTCAATCTTCGAAAAAACAACTCTTTATCAAGTTGTTGTAGACAGGATCGTCCAGGCATTTAATACATTTGATATTATATTAGGGAAATGTCTTGTAGCCATAATATTTAAATTTGCAAAAACTTAATTATTTTTATTTCGATAAAAACTGTTTTTTGTTTAAAAAAATTTTTTTCTCCGCTGAACATGCTGCAGGTAGTGTGCCGCAGCACAGTGGTTGTAGAGCACTGATCTAAAAATCAAGAGATACATGCACACATTGTAATGTACAGTAATTAAGAAATATATTATTATTTAGCCAAAAGTACAGCTAAAATCTACTCCATAGCTTACTAACTAATAACTTCTCACATCATTTCGTCTTTGGTTAAAAAAATTTATAATAAGAGTCTGCATAGCACTACTGATGTGCTACCATCTTTTTTGGCATTACCATTATCCTGTAAAAACATAATCATAGCCCAGCCATACAAGCATGAGTGAAATAGGTTGCACAAAAAATAAATAATGAGATTAAAGGAATGTCGTTATAATTCTCACTTTCCCTGCATGCAGACAAGCTAACGCCAGGAAAGATGTTATACAAATGCAATCTGCCATGGACAAATTCAATGAAATTATTACCAAATATCCAAACTGCTCAGAAACATATGGCCTTTTCGCACAGGTAATGTACATGTGCACATGAAATAAAAAAAAAATGCGGTTGACCAGTTGCCAGTTGGTAGTACTAGTTTTGTAATTCTGATCATGAAACTAAATTATCACGTCCCAATATAGATGTAGTTCTGGTTGAAACCTTTGTTGTCCAGTACAGTCTTTAAAAACAAAACTTCTCTGGTTTACTTTCCAGGCACAAACAGATTGTGGTAACTTCCAGAAAGCCGACTCCTTGTTCCAAGATGCCATCAAAATTGAACCAGACAACGCCACTTTATACGTCCATCGCGGGTAACATGTCTGATTCTTCACCTCATATAGACTGCCAGTTGTGTTTCGTCGTGGAGACATTAAAAATCGTGTTATAAAGTTGTTTGATGTAGTAATTAAACAAATGCTTGATTCATCACCCAAGTGTAAGGTCTAACGAGCCTGTTTATAAATGCTACATATTCCACAGTCTTCTCGCACTACAGTGGAAGCAAGACATCAACACCTCAGTAGAGTTAATATCAAAAGCTCTGGAAATTGACTCGAAATGCGATTTTGCTCACGAGACAATGGGAACCATAGAAGTGCAGCGGTATGTCCTTGATTTTAATAATTTTTGTAACTACGGTTTTGAACCCATGACCGTTACAAGTCCTTCCCCATTGTGTCCCATTCAATCCCGGCAGTAACGTAGGTGATATATGTGCGCTGTATTTTACTCCATTTTTAAAAATTGCTCAAGTTTTTCTTTAGTTTGTACTTGCGCCATTAAAATAAAACATGACTATATATGCTCATTTTTCATTGTTGGTAAGAAACGTGTGGTTTTCAGCAGTATTATAATGTTTCTATTGTTTAATTATGTAGGAAAGTGAAAAATATCAGAAACGAGGTCTGAATCCTGACTGGCCAAACTTTCTTGCAAAAGTTTTAACATAATGATTTTCTTGGACAGAGGGAACTTGGAAAAGGCTTGCAAACATTTCGAAGTTTCAATCGACTACGCGAAATCCGAGTTGGAAATGGCTCATTTGTTCGCACTTCAAGCTGCAGCGCATGCGCAATGCAACATCGCAAAAAAATATGGATTAAGGCCACCTATGCCGGGAGCAATGTAAAAACAATCATATTTTAAATCCAGTTTACGACTGTTAATTTGTTGTTGCTAGCCAAAGGGAAATGCTAATCTTCGTCAATTATTGTGATCTTGTATAATTTCAACGAACGAATAAGCACTTTGCTTATGTTTTGGCTACGTGTATATTTGTTGCTTCCATCAAAAAGGACAACCAATTCATATATATATATATATATACGAATCATTTTTAATGTAACGTATTTAAACTACGACAAATATTAGTATACTTGTGTTTATCATCGGTGTGGAGATTCAGGAGATTTTATTCTTGGTTGGGCTATTGCTGGCACTAAATCTGGCCCGAGTTCTTCAGCTATTAAAACTCCGAAATGGCTACGACAATCTGGACTCCGTCTCGAAAGGTTTCTTTATTGTAACGTATAAACTGGTACAGTGAAATACATACAGTTTAACTGGTTACTAGAATGCCCGGAGCTGCTGTCCCCAAACAGGCGGCTACTAGGGGCTACCAATAATGGATTGATTAATCAAAATGAATTCATACACAAAACACGGCAGCGCGCCATATATTGCAAAATGTGGAAATATCGGTGCGGATAATTACGCGGATTGACAGGCCAGTGGAAGGGATTGGCAGACCATAGTTAAAAAAGACAGCTGTATGTATGCATCATGGCTTATTTTAACGAAACTTAATATAATGCGCCAAAAAATATTGCCCAAACCGCAAATTCAATGCAGTGGTATGTAGAAACCACCATTACTCCGATATTTTATTACGACTTGGATTTAATTTAGAAATATACGACATAAAATTACGGTTTCATCCCAGTGAAAGAAAAAACACAATTGTCCGATTACGCCATGTCGACTGGTGGTTTACGGGAGCTATAACAATGTATCTAGTTTAACCCATTAATCTACTGGTATTCGACACCAGCGACTGCTTTCGATACCACAACCTATCGGCACACTACCCGAATAAAAAATAACTGTCCAAAGTGTCTTTTATAATGTTGCTGGTTGGTGATCAAGTTTATAGAACAGGGGTTCCCAAACCAGGGGTCGCGACCCAAAATGGGGTCGGAGTGATAAGTAGGTGGGGTCGCAAACAGGTCATGGGGTCGGTGGGGTCAGTGAGGTATGGTAATAATGGATGTACAAAACATCTAAGATTTGACAAACCATGTTAAATTTAGCAGTTTGTACCATGGCTTGCTGTAAAACAGTCTTATAGGCATCACTCTAACTAAGTCTGTACTTATGCTATCGAAAATGTAGGTGCTTATTGTGACATCACTGTTTGACCTTGGGTCGCACTGGACACTTGAAAGTTGTCTTTGGGGTCGTCCTGAGAAAAGCTTGGGAACCCCTGTTATAGAATGTCGATTCTAAACTATTGTTTCAGCCGCATGAACTTTACGGACAACAATGAGGCCAAATGCTACCAAACCTGACCTAAAAACTACTGAATTTCCGGCACAGAACCGAATGAAAGATACGCACATTCATTACCTACAGTACAGGACTATATTGTTGGTACATGCCCAATGGTTCCGTTATGCAGAAAGTACATTTCTGTAATCGCTGTAATGTTGTTAATTTGCGTGTGTGTTAAGCTTACAGAAGACAAACGCTTCATAATTCACTACAAGCATGTTGGTGATGTCAGTTTAAGCAAAATCGAACGAATAAGTGAGGAAGACGAAAAACCATTGCGGGTAGACAAATATGTTTTAGTCCTTAGGACAGTTGTTTGTTTTTAAATTAAAAATCTAGCTTGAAATCATAGGCCAATTTTCGAGCGCATGTGTTTTTAGTTATCCTGCAAGTCCTTATTCAATAACAGCGCCATTTGGGTCCTGACGGTTAAGTGCGTCGCCTTTCAATCGAAAGGTTGCAGATGCGAAACTGGTCGCTAGCTAGTCGGTTGTGTTATTGGGCAAGGCACTTTATGGACATTGCCTAAACCCAGCGGATTAATGGGTTCTACCAAATTGAAGTAACGTGACTATCATATACAACACTCTCAATAGCTCCGGTAACCCGACGGTGGGCGTGAGATGATCTGACGATTGCCCATGTGTTAACCCTCTTGGTTTTCCCATTCACGGGGATAAACATAAATCTCCGATCTATTACTTTTATTAACATTTGTGCAGGTTGGCTTCGTTGGCGTTGAAAAGTGCGGAACCCAAACTTTGTTCGAATTTACACGGCAACATCCTGATATTTACTTCTTGACAGGAGACCATATATGCAAGCATACCTCTTCATTTAGGTCAGATTTCGTTTAATTAACTTTGTGTTTAACATACCAATACCAATTAGATTTTACTGTGTAATACAGCTTATGTTGACAGATACCTTTTAACGTTCTTTAAACATTATATGTTAAACATTATTGCATCTTCGTGAAATTTTCGTTTTGAAACATCATAAAAAGTCAAAACAAACACACTTTGCATAACAGGGACGAAACTACAAATTTGGCAAATGTGTACAAGGTCATTGCCTTTAGAGACAACAGTTGTTGGAAAAACCCTGCAGCTCTGGATGGCCAACACAATTTACGACCCCAAAAGATAGTTCTGCTGCTTTGTGATCCAGTGTTCAGGGCGTTCTCAATGTATATGCATCGTGTGGACATCAATCCGGTATGGGCCGTTTTGATCCACTTTATAACTATATGGGGATAAGTGAACTGAGACCTACAATTATAGTAAAAATAAGCGTAATTTATACATGTCATAACTCATAATGTAAGAATTGCTGATATGTAGAGGGCAGGTCCATACGCTATATATATACCGAAAGTTGTGTTTTTTCTACAGAAAGATCGTGACTACGGAACATTTAACAAGTGCGTTTTAAACGAAATCCGTTATCTCGACAACATAAAACTTCGACTTTTACAGGGGAAAATACGGCGCAATTTTTCCGATTTTGTAAATTATGTACACAAGGGGCCTTTGCCAATAGTAAGTATAGGAATATATTCACTGCGCTTAAACGAATTTTTAAAACGTTACAAAAAAGAAGACATACTCGTATTGCAAGGAGAAGATCTTATTAGCGACCCCGGATCACTTATGGTCAATTTACAGAGATTTTTGGGTCTCGAATTGCGTTTTACTCGCAATAGTTTTTACAAGAACCAAACTACTTCGTTCTTCTGCATGCATTCGACCACTGGTCGAAATGTATGTTTGTATAAAAAGAAATCGCGCACTCGGGGAGAAAACAAACCATCGCCGGACCCCGACACTGCAGAACAACTCAGTGACTTCTACAGGCCATTTAATAAACAGCTTTTTGAGACTTTGAACCAAACTTTTAAATGGATTTGACACAATGACTTTACAGAAATGTTTAATTTATACATATAAAGTTGGGCTGCAAACCTTCGTGAAATTTGAAAAAAAAACTGCAACTTAAGCTACAAATCTTACGATATAGAGAAAGCTACATCGACGATGTACCAAGAACACATATACCTATATATATATACAAATTTTTTTCCATACGGGTTACGATTTGCCTCAACCGCCCTCTTGCTTACATCTTTTTCAAAATCTTCATTATGCACGAACATTTCATAACCGTTTAATTTTTAATAACCACAAGATAAATTTTTCATGAACCTTATAATGGTTGCGACAGATAGAAACTCTTGTAAAGTTAATGGCGCTCATCGTCCGGTTATCGGGACCATTGCAGTGTGATATATATGCTTCAGATGTTCCTTAGTTATTGGTAGAACTTAATATTCCATTGTGTTTAAAGCAATGTCCGCTAAGTGCCTTGCCCACGAACTTAACTCTTTAGCATGTTTCGGGTTTCAAACCAATCACCTTCCGGCTAATTGCACAACGCAAACGCTCTTACCAATCGTGCTAACAGCCAGACAAAAATTGCACATTAAAACGACGAGATAAAAAAAGGATTTAACGTTCCGCATGAACAAACAGGTTACTGCCGCTGCGACATGGATTTTACAACTTCTGTCATACTAATACTTGTACTACAGTATTGGTAAATGTTTGGTCATATGACCAAACTATTGTATTTAGGATCCGTTTTATAATTTTAAACGAGGGATATAACTGAAGTTCCTGCGTTAAACATTACGATGGTGAACAAGAGAAAGTAAGTCGACTGGTTTGTAGGTAGCCAGTCGCCTTTCCCATTGTAGTAAATTGTTCGTGCAGGCGTAGGTAGTGAGCTTATAACAGGTTTTATAACATAGAGCTATTCTTGTGTAATAAACGCCCTTTACTTGACTGACGTCTTTTGCGGTTTAGTGTTAAAATTAAAAGGTTTAGTAGTTTACCAACTTTGTATTAAGCAGTTGAGACAGACGAACAAGTACAATTTGCAAGTTAATCTGGTGATGTTTTAACCACAAAGATTTCAGATAAATTCGTACAGATTCAGGATGATACTCAATTGCGTTGTTTGGAGTGCAACCCGGATACAACTTGAAATCCAGTTTTATAAGGTACATAAATGAGTGATCAGCTGCTACAGCTAGCACAAACGTGCGTCACATTGTCTAGTCTAGCGTTAGGCAATGTCATTTTCCTCCTTTAAAATACAATAATTAAACACACACATTTCTACTAACTAGCTAAGTCGTAATTATTCTAATGTAACGTGGCATACATTGGCGCAGCTATAAACAAAAGTAGGATTGTGGTATGTATTTTATCAATTTAGAAAAAATGTTATATCATGGATCATTCAAATGGATTAACTTTAACTAAAATTCGACTTGGCATTTTCTGAGCTAATCCAGGATTAAATATGGCCGAAAGAGGAGAATGACGTACAAAGCAGCCGTATTTCTGTCCAATCGTGTATGAGAAAGGGCGATGGTCTGTGACGTTTCTCTCGCATGGCGGCAAATAGTTCGTTCAAGCTGCGAGACCTTCAGCATTTTTTATATAAAGGAAAAACAGTTATATATCCTATCCTAATTAAAACCTTTTTTTGGTAAAGGTGTGTAGCAAGCAAAATGTAGCATTTTGAAGTGTAACTTTCAGACATAGTATTTCATATATAGTTTTTCCACATAAGATGAATGAGTTAAAGAATCAAAAGAAGAAGCGTTGTCCCAACTACACCGCAGCCGAGCATCAGGTGCTGATCGACATTTTGGCCGACCATTCCAATAACTATTTGGAGATTATAGAAAGTAAAAAGTCGGATGCCGCCTCCTGCAGGGCGAAATTTGAAACATGGCAGCGCATAGCGGCAGAGTTCAATACCTACACAACAGGCATACTGCGCAATGCTCTCCAATTGCAAGTTGCTTGGAAAAATAACAGAAGAAAGTTTTTGATAGAAATTCGAAAAGAAGGGTGTACCCAGGTCTGTGAGGCGCCAAAAGAAAAACCCCTAGTGGTACATATTTCTGGTAAGCTGTTTTTAAATGATGTTAACGTAGCTAACTGGTTAATGCCACCAACCTTTATCAGACAGTTTATAAACCCCGATCTAGCGGTAATTCAGTGCTTCTGGATTCGAAGCCATGTTTGATAACTAAAATGTCAATGAAATAAAAATGTGGTTCAACACTAAGCCCGGTAGAAATGTCACTGAATAAACTACAGAGCTTTTATATTTTCAGAATCCCTTTCGACCGAGGCTAACATTTCATTTAACAATACGGACACCAACCAAGCTGTTGACCCTAATATCGAACGACAGAGTACGATTCCTAATCACGAACAAACCAAAGATTACGGCGAACAAGTTTTGCTGCATGAATTAAAGTATTTCCAGGAGGTATTTGCGTACGCACACAAAGTTTTAGAAACACATTTAGTATAACATCTTTAACTAGCAAAATAATTTATAGATGCTCAAGTTCGCCAGAAGAAGAGAAATGAGGGAGGTGGAAGTGCACGCTCTAGCCATGAGGAGGGAGGAGAGAGAGATCGAACTTCACCGAATGAAGATGGCGGTTTTAGAAAAACAACTTTCAGAAAACAGTTAAAATTCAAGTTGTCGCTAATGAAAGTATACTGTCATAGATTTTTTTCAACGGCACGGGATGGGATCGTACTAACCTGCAATTCTGAATATGGAGTTTAATTTTGTTTACCTGTATATATATTTGGTTGCGTAATACAGAAGACTTCTTACACGTGCGGTGCCGTTCATGCAAAAACCAGCAAAAGCACGGCCACTACTAGATATGCACAGAATCATATATCATGAGCCTAGCTAAAAACGTATGCCGCCGAAATAAGTTGTTAGGGATTCATTTTTTTGCCAACAGCAAAGCGCAAAAAACGGCGAATTGAAAAGTTTTTAAAAACCAATTACCAATTTCCACACATTTACAAATTTTCTATTAAAATTGAATTAGCCTTTAGAACTTATTTGTTCACCTTTTAATTTTTTATTTTAGTTTATATTGTATTTTAACCTTTACGTTTTGCCTACACTATTTCGATTGATTGCCAGTAACAGCGTCAGAAAGCATGACTCAAATCTCCTTAAGCCTCGTTTAAGCCTTTTGAATTACAAATCATGGATTAACGAGTCCGCGAAACTACAAGATCGATTATAAATAAAACTATTTCCAATCATAATGTGGAATTTAATGGTTTGTACTACAACTTTTTATGAAACAGGTTTTCTTTCATTCAAGTACATCAGATATATATGTAAAGTCATAAATGTTGGGTAATAAACCGAGAGGAATTCCTCGAAGCCGTAAAAAAATTAAATCGGACTTTTTTAGTGTAGGGAGCCGCTGCACGCCACTTGCCTAGTGTAGTTGGTTGTTCCTTGTAGGCACCCAGGTAGGCCGGTTAACCCACCTGATGCGATCTGCGATTCCCTACGCGCTGTCTCGACTCTCAGAGGTGCGCTAATTAATTAAGGTTTTCTGCGTAAACGTCCTCGACTTGACTATCTCTTCTGTGGTTCGTCGATTAAAGCTTCAGTAGTTCTATACCATTAATTGTATTAAGCAATTGAGGCGATTAACTTAGTACCAGTTACGAGTTAAATCGTTAGATGTTTAAACGACATAGATGTTTAAGCGAGGTTTCTGCATATGTTTAAGCGAGTTTCTGTTAGATGTTTAAGCGAGGTTTCTGCATACCACCCATAGATTCCAGATAAACTCTCAGTAATCCTCACATACAATATGTTTCTTAATGCGTCCAGCCTGTCTCTCACGAGTAAAAGTGAAATAAACTTATATAGGCCAAGTACGACAGCTGCGGTAATAATCGTAAAGCTAATAATAATATTTCAAGAAAAAAAGAAAATTTAGTTAAAGGTGTCATTGTTTGGGGTATTTCCCGCAAACGGAGAACACATTTCCAAAATCAAAATTTTAGGGTAGATGTCGTCCGTTGTGTCCAGAAACTAGTGTTCCTTAATAGAGAAAATACAGAAACGATCTAGTAATTATAAAAAGTTCCAGGTAAGCATATTTACTTTTTCTGTTTTATAAAAAAAACTTATTATGTTCTTATTTGCAGTATAATGGCTCGGGGCACTACTAGTATAACTAGTAAAAAATACCAAATAGAATTCGTAATAAAATTGTAAAACATTTATGAACTATGCTTATTGTTTATGGTTTGTCACCACCACACGTACCATTATATAAAAAGTATTGTAAATCTATTATTTAATAAAATAATCATTTATTTCACCTGTTTTGCCTAGCGACAGCATATTTCTTTAATAATTTTGTTTTTACTTCACAGTATTTGTATACTTAACCCAACATCAAAATGAGGCGAATATTGACTTCGAAAACCTTTCCACTTTCAAATGGAAGTGTGCACATGCAGGAGAAGGTAATATCATCCACTCGAGCTTCTGACAGCAGAAGTTGCAATTTGTTACTACAAAGCGGATTTATCTGTCCGTCCAGCAAAGGAATTTATCATCTGGCCCCACCGCTGCTAAGATCTATTGAAAAACTAAGCACCCTTATTGATGAAAAAATGGCTGGTATATACGCACAGAAACTGCAAATGTCTTTACTTTCGAATAAAGATATATGGAAAAAATCTGGTAGATGGGATGACTTTGGAAATGAATTGATTCGAATGCAGGTTGGAGGTATAGAACACTGCCTTAGTCCAACACATGAAGAAGCGGTTTGTATGACCTTAACCCATTCATTTAGTAAAACCTTGTCACACAAGCACTTGCCATTAAGACTGTATCAAACTTCAACCAAGTTCCGAAACGAACTCAACCCCCAAAGAGGTCTTCTACGGTGCAGAGAATTTTTAATGAATGACCTGTATACCTTTGACGCAGACAAAACTAATGCCATTGAAACTTACAATCTAGTATGCGAGATTTACACTGAATTTTTTAAAGACTTGAATGTACCGGTTACTAAAGCAAATGCAAGTTCTGGACTCATTGGTGGAGAATTTTCACATGAATATCACATGTTGGCAGAGGTTGGTGAAGACAAAGTTTACATTTGTCCACACACACACCAAGCTTGGAACTCGGATTGCATGTCAGAGACAGACAAACTGAATTCAAATGACCTAACACCAGTCAATGGTATTGAAGTTGGACACACTTTTCTTCTTGGCCAAAAATATTCAAAATTATTTAATGTTGAAGTTGTAGGGTCAAAATCAAAAAGTACTCCTTGTGAGATGGGTTGCTATGGACTTGGGGTAACTAGAATACTAGCTGCTTGCTTGGAGATATTATCCACAAACACTGGAATGCGATGGCCTCATAAAATCTGCCCGTACAAAATTTGTATGATCGCTCCTAAAACGGGCAGCAAAGAATTTGAATCAGGTTTGAGTATAATTCATGATATTTACGACAAAATGCAAGATGTTGCAGAGTTAAGATCGGATGTTATTATCGATGATACCATAAAACGTACCATTGGTTGGAAAACCAAGCACGCAAACTTAATTGGGTACCCGGTTGTAATTGTATTCGGTAAAGGACTAAATTGTGAAGAAAAATATGCAGAAGTTATTATTCAAAATCACAAGGAGCAAATCACAAAACACATCCCACTGAATGGGGTGGTGGAATTTGCGGAGCAATTTTTCAAGTGAAATAATAATAATCTTCATTGTTTGGTTTTATGTTTTATGTAGTGGATTTACCCAGGACCGGCAATCACATTAAAAAAATGATAAACTTCATCATTGTCATAATACGCAATTTCAGTTTTACATGTTTGGCATTTTACTGGGTGGTAAGTATTGCTTGAAGTGTCCTCTACTTTGTTTTCACATCTTTCAAATCCCAAATCTGCTGCTGTTTTTGTACCGTCGGCCTTTCGTTTATGCCGTTTGAACACTTTCTTTTTTGGTTCCTTATAATGCATTACCTCTTCAGTCAGTACTTCACAGTTCATGACAAACATGGCACGGAATTGATTATCATACAAATCGTGCCTGTAAAACAATAAGTCATTTTCATTAAATGAGATGGGAATTATCATCATATGCATGATTATCCGAATGGTCATACAAACCAAAGTCGCAACCACGCCTGAATAAACGCCGTAAGCCACATGAAGTCAAAATACCGTCAAATGTATTGTTTAACCGAATTAACAGTGTGACGTTGGCCGTAGCAAAGTAAAGTACTGTAACAGTACAAGTAATGGCATAACTAAGTATTGTACAGTATGTAACAATATGTAGCGATGAGATTCTTTTGTCATTAAAAGCCGATACAGAGCACACCCGCGGCATGTATGTCTACAAAAACCACATGTTGAAAAGACAAAGTTATAAGTGAGTGACAGGAAAAATACTGTACTGTACTAAGAGAGATGGAGAAAATGTTGGTCATTTTTTTCGAAATTTGGTCATATTAAACCGAGAGTTTTTGGAAAAAATTTAGCCAAAACAACTTCAAACTTGGCCTACTGTAGCTCCGGAGGATGCATTGAAATCTGATGATTATATCTCTTAGTCTTATTCCATGCATAATGACTTTGTTTTGAATAACAGATATTTTTTATAAAAAATTAGTTTTATAAACAGACATATTTAAGTTACTGATAAAATAAGTATATATTTAAAAAATGCGATGGTCATTTGCACTTACCTTTGGCAGTCCAAACACACTGTTGTCAAACAAGCAGGGCAACTTAACTGGGCATTATCCAACTTTTTTGATTTATTAGGAGAGCCAGCTTTTTTCACTGGAATTTTTCCTCTAAAAATTTAAATATATAAAATTTTAAACCATACTTTAGGCATTCACTTTTTCAAAGATTTACAGTCGGTCTGATCTATTGAACAACCGTATAAGCGAAGTCAAAAAAGCATTTTAAACCTTTAGAGATTTTTGATATATACTTTACATTCAGAAACATCACTGGTATAATTTAAAAGGGTAACCCAATAAGTGCTTGGAACCAGGCTATAAAATTACATTACCATCGTATAGTATAAAATAATAAACTCATATTTTAAAATGTATATTTAATAAAATTTCTAATATATCACAGACATTTTGAATCCCGACAAACCTTGTTCTTTGCTTATCAACCCACATTTGGTCTTTATCATCAGCATGCGGATCATATAATAACTCTGCATCTGAAATTACTCTTTTCTTTACTTTGGCTCCATCTGAACAAAAATGCACATTAATTCATTACTACTGTGGTGCTATAACATGAAAGTTACGTAGGCGAAGACCACCATGGTGTCTATCTGTTATTAAACTTCGTCCTTTTCACAAAGTGATTACACCAGTGAATATCAATTCATCTCTCAATCATTCAGCTTTTTTCATCAATGCTACTTTCCCTTAACGCACTTACCGAATTTGAATTATATTATTATGTGGGTTTCCTAAAACCTTCTTGGTATGGTTTTCATATACTTTTTGTCATTAAATTTATAAATCACAGTTTTTATTATTAATTGCTATCCATTTCTTGACCCTGTTACTCTGATGCCGTTAGACCAATTTTGCACACAAGTACTGGTAAGCGAAGATGTAGAACTAAAAAAATCATGTTCCAAATGGTGTGAAGTTTCTCAGTTTGAGTGTTATAAGGTTTTAAATTTATCTACTGGCTTAGATCTAAAATACTGACCTAGACACAACACTGGTCTAACAGCTAGGAATTTACCTCCAGTATCTTCATCCGAATCAAAGTAAACATCATTGTAGAATTTTTCCGATGTCCCAGGTTCCCCAGAAGTGCATTCTTTGGCCGCATCATTTGTTGATTGTGGAAATTCAGCAGGAAGATTATAGTCATCTAAATTTAAAAACGGGTATTTAAGTATTATTTAGTTTTTATTTAACCAACGTGATAGGCTTGGATAAAAATTTGATGCCAATATGCCGAATATGTGGCTACATTAATCATATTCTGAAAAACACATTTATAGATATTTGCAAGATTAGTCAGATATCTTATGAGAAAAATCTTTGTGTTGGAGAATACAATACTGGGTCACAAGAACTGTCTGGGTTGGGGGAAATGTCAGTAGTGCCTACTTACAGCCTATGGTGTGGCTTTGAATTCCTTTCACGGTAAGTTTTTTCAGCTAGTGTAACGTAATATATGCCATTCAACAGTGTAAAAAATGCTAGCAGACACGGTATGATAATATATAGTATCACCTATCCATGATTCCTCCACTGCACGCATCTTTTCATCAAGTTCTTTCTTCATAGCTTCCTCAAATTCATCCTCTGATGAGCTCACATTTTCACCTGAGGAAGGGTAGATATACAAGAATAATTTTAATGAAAAATAAGCATTTTTGTGTTTTAGTTAATTTGCATAAACTAATTGGCTTTTAACAAAAAATGTAAACTGAAAGGGCCACTTCATGTTTTGAGTAGATTGTATTGTAGTTTACCAACAGTCTCCAGATCCTAGTGTCAAGATGCATATATAGATCTATAAAAATTGACCTGTAATCCTTTGAAGAGCTCTTGTCTGCTGTTGTGGTGTTCCATGCAAGAATTTATTTACATTATCTTCGGTAGGAAGGCCAGAGTCATCATCAGAGCTGCTGTGAATTTACAAGTTTAGACTGCAATATTGGAAAGCAGTCGTTAGCTGTGTGGGTTTTATCAGCCAACAGGTTGTTGGATATTTAGCTAATAGGTTGTTGAATTAGAACCAACCACCGGCCAATCAGTTACGTTCAACTCGGCAAATACTCAGAGACTGTTGCCAGTGGATTTATGGGTTAAAAGTATATCTAAATATATATATAACACACTTCTACAGGTATAGAAACCTCACCGTGAGTACGGGGTAATCTAGATTTCGTATCCCCTGTGAAAACATGAATACCCTCTCTTAACTTAACTATTAAAATGGTATCAGTATCGGAGATTCAAGATTTCAAGATTCATGATTTTTATTTGGTCAGCATGATACTTTTATAATAGTAACAGTCATCATTTTATAATAAATAAATAAAGAAAAAAAACACAATAACCTTATAGAAAAGAAAACGTAATTATTGCTGGCCAGGGTGACAGTGAAAAGCCTCAGTCATCAAGTCACTGCCACCCTCTTATTTTGAGTAAATACATATAAAAAGCAAAAAAAAATCAATTTATTTCTACACCATTAGAAGTATATATAGGCTACTACATAACATAATTTCCAAACCAGACACTTTAAGTAAATTTATGTATGCCCGTCCATATAATCTATATACCATGTAAATAACAATTAATCATGTTATTTTTAATGTTTTTTTAAAGACAGAAAACAAACTCATTTTTAATTCCATTGGTATGGTTGCCCAATGAATCGGACCACAATACCTCAGGGATTGGGAGTGGTCTCGGATAAGATAAAAAACATTCAGATCAGAGTGTACGTAACAGGAGCGGCTGCATATATGATAATGATAACCTCGTGATTAATAATCCATGCTTTTAAACAAAAATTCGTTTGTTTAACAGACGACGAATCGTTAAACTTGATCGGTTTTTGACATATGTTTAAAGTCTACCTATTAATGTAATCTTCTTCGTCATCGCTGTCATTTGAAATGTAATAACTGTATCCGTCGATTCGTTGGGCCATTTCCTTTACTCGTTGAACCGGTTGATTAATAAACAGGAATATTTGATTACTATGAACAAAACACTCTACGAAAGAACAGTGTTTCCGACTATACTTTGATTACCAAATATTTAATTTTTAAAACTTCTTTTATAAAGTTTTAAATAATAAAAATTATAATAATATACAATATTTATTTAAAAATATTTTTACACAGATAAATTTTGTAACATAAGAATATCACATATTTAAAATTCTAAATATATTTCATCAGTTTTAAACCATGGAATACTGTTACTTGTTTTGCGTGAATGCAACGAAGCAAAAAGATATGGCGCGAAAAAATACAATATAAATAAAAGGGAAACGATTTGGTTGTTGGTGGATAAAGTGGTCATTTGTTTAGCAGGCTTTAGTAGTTCACCATAGAGTACTAATATATTAGTACTCTATGAGTTCACAATAAAGTAAAAAATGAAAATATTATGAAAATAAAGAAATAAGTTCTACAAACGGTAGTTTCTAAAGTTTTGCGATATAGTTAACCGCGTAATTATCAAGGCTGCGATGCTTAATATTGCAGTATTGACATTGGCGATTTCGGCTAATTAATCCAAAAAAAACAGCAAGTGGCTTAGATTAGAATTCATGTTATGGTTATTTATTCGTCCGATTTAATTCCTTGCCTACTGGAAAGTTCGTTTTATGTATCCCAAAATTTTGCATCAACTTTATTTGTCTAAATTAATTATTTAAAAAGAATTAAATATAAGCTATTTTCTAATTTCACAACAAATTTACAGGAAAAATTGTTTATCCGAGTGTACATGATTTATTAGTGTATATAATGAGATTGAAATGCCAGTTGGAGATCGTCAACTACAATGTTGCTTCGCAAGGTCTGCGTGGAGGAAGTGGGAAAGCTGCTCAAGCGACGCTGTTCCTTGCAAGAAAGCCAGGGGATGTCATTTTCCTAATGTACTGCACTGCAAAAAATAAACAGGGTATTAAATACAAAGTCCATAAAAATGTGAAACAGATTTTTGGAAAATGTGTTTCTGAAGGGAAAGCAACTATTCGGCTTTGTGAACCCACTGTAGATTTGTGTGTGAAAAAGGCCAACCCCGTAGACTTAAAACGAATACTTAATTGCATAAAACTAGCCCATAATGGTGAAAGTATATCTGGCCAAATGATTTTGTCTTCTATGGCACCTGCCACTTCTAAGCAAGTGGAAAAAGTAAAAACGAAATTGATGATCACAGAAAGAAAGAATTACCCAGTCAGTACAAGTTTTCCATCAACTCTTGAACGGCTCAGTGTCAATGGCTGCCAACTCATGAGAATTGAAGGTCGAATTATCAAATTGAAATATTTAACCTCACTCAATCTAAGCAACAACAAAATAAAGACACTACCAGAAGAATTGGGAAGTATGGCATGTTTGCATGAACTGGACCTATCTGAAAATGAATTGACATGTTTCCCAAAGGAACTATGTAATCCTGAATCGCAATTATGTAAAACAATGACATGCTTAAATTTAAGCAAGAATCAAATTGAACTATTGCCAGAAAATTTTGGGGAATTTTCCCAACTGTGGTCATTAAATTTAAGTCACAATCGCTTAAAAATTCTCCCAAAACAAATTGGAAATTTAAAAAAACTAACAAAATTTAATGCTTCAAACAACAATTTAAAGTTTTTGCCTTTCTCTTTTACTTCTCTTTCACTGGAAAATTTAGATTTGTTT
>CH001856.1:17153-33431 GCA_000149265.1 Ciona savignyi
GCTCTTTTGGAACTTAGTGCCAGAACTATTCGACAAAACAAAATATTTTATGACAACTATGAGTATGTACCTTTCATACTGATAAAGTATTTGGATAAAGGAAAAGTCTGTCAATGTGGTGGTTATTGCTTTATACAGTTTATTCAATTTTTCGCCCATGTTAATTTACAGTCCATAACTCAAAGCATGTGTAGCTTAGATGCATCTGGCCGTACAACAGCACCAGTGCAGGCTGTAATTTGTTCAAACAAATGTTTTTTCAAATACGTTTCAAAAGACTTGATTTTGTGAAATTTGACCCTTATCAAAGTTATTTTTATATATTTTTTATTTTTAAACAAATTATATGTGTGTGTTTCTTGGTGACCATCAAATAAAAATGTAAAATGTAAAATAAATGTTTCATAAAAATTGTACTTAAAAACAGAGTTAATAGAATAATACATGATTAAATGATGTAATTAGATAATATAAAAAAATGTACATAATTTTTCTTGTTTTAAAATCTTTATAGATAGAGTTAAAATTGTCATGTTAATTCATGCCGTCAAACAATTATCCTGAAAAGTCTATGCGGTTGAAGTCATGCGAGGGAAATTCGTGGTAAAGGATTTATCACTGTTATCGGCATATGAGTTTCTTGTGGTCCAGTTGCCGACGCTATTGCAGTGTGTTGAATATGCTGAATATGGCGTAGATATTTCTACCTTTTTTGTTTAAACCGTTATTCCATTGGGTTCAGGTAACCCGCATTTAGTGTCGTAAGGCACAACTGTTTATTTAGCCATAAGGTTTGATCGGCTGATGGTCTACCGTCTTTTCCATATAAGCTGATCGGTTAAATACATTTCTCTTGATCTATTAATATTTAAAAATACGTTTCGTCTGAAATTAATAGATGAGTATAATATAGATTGATATTCACATCTTAAAATTGTATTTACAGTCAATCGGACATGTATGTGGATGTGAACGCCCGTTCTAGACGGGTTTTAGGATTTTTATGACTTTTCAACTGTTTTGGCGCTCAATCATCCGTAAAATCGTTCCGGATCAGCGATCAGAGACATCGCACCTGTTTATTTGCAGGATTTCGCGCAAATTTTGAAGAGATTTAAATTGTGATTTACGCTTTATGCGGTTTTTAGTTAAAATAGTTTATGAAATTTGATATTTTCGATGAAGTTTTATATAAGATAAATTTACGTTCAGATTTATACCAATATTTGAGTCTATAGCTGGTTTTCGTTTATGTACCCGGTATTTGTTGTTTTCAAATATTAAGTAGATTACGTTGTCTGTTTTTAATCCAGGTTTCAATTTTTGATTATGCACGATATTACTGTATTGCTAAAGAAAAAGGAATAAAGTACAAATGGATGAAGAGGAAAGAAAACGGAAATTAGAAGCTGGAAAAGCTAAAGTTAGTTAAAATTTCTCCATCCCAAAATGTAGAAATGTAACACTGTTTTTTTATGTTAAACATTTAAAAAAAAGACAAGAGTCTACTAATATTATTTTTAGAAATAAGAGATATTCTGGTAGGGTGAGCAGAAAAATCGCATTGTTTTTAAACAGGCAATTATGCGGCGTTATACCGATTATATTTTGTTCCATTTTACCAATGTATGAATATTCAGTCATTAGTAATTTAGTAGCTTTTTCCAAATAACTTCGCTTTTGGGACATGTCTGATTTATTTTATAGCAATATGTGATTTTACAGTCTTAATGTAGAGTGTAATAACAGTACATATGAAAAGAAATACAATTGTATTTTGATTTATGCAAATCAGTTGTAGATTTTTCATTTTAACAATACTATTGTGCAGCTTGCCAGTTTTCGGAAAAAGAAGTCAAAAAAGCGCAAGAGAGAAAAGGATGGTTCTGTAACATCTACACCTAGTAAGTTTTTTTGTATTTGTCGAGTAACAATCAATTTCATAACTAGCTAATTTTGTATTTAACAAAATTGCTTTGTTAAATAAGCTTGTGACAATTTTCTTTATGTCACAGGCCAAGTTTTATTGTTGTAAAACACTAACACCAAAACAAAAAATAATAACTTGATAGTATATGATTTTTTATAAATTGGCCTTACTGGTATATAGTCGACAGTAGACACAGTATACAATATACAGTGGTGACAGTGTGTTATCATTGCCTTGTGCGGTGTGCATTATGTAGGTCTGTATTAGTGTGTGAGCTGAGTGTTTAATTATAAGTTAATGAAGTTAACTTTATTGAACTGCAGGAGATGCCTCAAATTCGGAAGAGGTTGGAGCAGGTGACAGTATTGCAGTACAAACTGGTGATGACACAAGTTTCCGTGGGTTATCGCCCTCTGATGACACAGACCAGTCAACCACGACTGCCGAGGAAATTTCTACCGAAGTAAGACATTTCTCAGTTTAACCCAGCAATATATTACCTTGTAATTCAAGTCCCAATCCTGTACGGTATATGATGCAATGATAATATTTTCTTGAAAGGTAAATGGACATAACCCTCATAGTCTCTGTAACAACTTTTAAGCCATAAACAAACATAAGCATCTGTGGGTGAAGTTTTTGTTTGTCAAAAGTTGTTAATGTTAACATGTGGTAAGCTTAATTTGATGAAACTATTTTTAGTTAATTTTGCGATGTGAAGTTTTATTGATTAAATTAAAATGTGCCAACTGCTGTTATTATTAATTTTTATTTTTATAATATGTTTCAGGAGGAGCCAGGGTTTTCCATGGAAATGTCGACGGTTGAAAGAATCCAAGAACTGGAGCTTACTGTGTCAGATCAGCAAATTGCTCTCCAGAAACTAACATTGGAGAATAAAGAACTGCATGACATGAGTAAGTATCTTGTGTTTATTGTATTGTAAAGAATTGGTGTTAAGGTGTCAGTTTAAATATATATAAGTACTATTGCAGACATATTGTCGATCAATGTTTTTATTGCTGATTTTGCAGTTATATAATCGTTTAACTGAGGAAATTTTAACTGTCATTTGGAATTCTTTTTATTTGTATGCTTTTCTCATATTTCGCTATCATGACACATTACTACCCTATGGCCAAAATTCTATGCATCTTTTAAGATTCAAACCTATATACAATGGGTGTTTCCTCATAAATAAATTTATTTTGATTTCTGATAGTCACAACAAGCCATCTGATAGTCATTATACATAGGGCAACATATTTTGATTTAAACCCCAACATTTTTGCAGAATAATTATCTTGTATAAACGGAATCTTACATAATGTAATTACAGAACAAGGGGGATTTTATTTAGGATTTTCCACTTCAATTTTAAAAGCCAACTCCCCCTCATGACTGGGCAGGGCTCTACTGCTTTTTTTGTTCGGTTAATATTAAATTAAATACTTTGCAAAGTGTAAATTTTTTTTCAAATTGTTAGATTCAACTAAAATATCTGTTTGTTCTTTCTTATGTTACAAAATGTGTTTGTAGCTGATATGTTTTAAATATTGTAGTTTTGCAATTTTTCTTATATTTTAATTTATTTACGCTATTTTCTTTATTACTGCAACAATCTAAAACTGAAATATGTGAACTTAAACATTGGGTGATTCTAATGCATTTTGCACTGCTGACAAGACAATAAGTTCAACCTAAGGAAAAGTCTTAGAATGTTTTGTTTGTAAAACTTCAATTAACTTAATTTGTTTATTTTTACTGAAAACCTTGTTTTTTATTTTATTACAGGTTTACTTTTATTTTACTTATTTAGGTCAAGTTGCGATGTTGGAATCCAGCATTAATGAGAGGGATTCAATAATTGGTGAACTAAGGGAGAGTGTGGGACAGACGGCTAACCAAGTTCGATATCTGCAACAACAATTAACCAAAGCAACAGAAGCTGTGAAGAATTCTGGTGGTGAACAAGGACAAGTCAGTGGATAGGATATGCATGTCTGTTACCGTTTGTGTAAAAACGGTTGTTTAAATCTGGAAATTGATAGAATATATTTTTTAATAATGAGTTTGAGTTTGAATGCCCTGGATCAAAGTAATTCATTAAATAATTAAAGAATACAAAAAATAATGATGCTTGTAAATTGGACCAGTAACGTGTTTTGTCTATAAAAAAACATATAAAAAACATACGTATTTATAAATACAATATACCTTTTAAGTAAAAGCAAGTTAAGCTTTGTTTAGCAAAAGTAAAGCTTTGTTTAGTATCTCTTAACAGCAGAGTACTGCAACGTCTCAAAAAACCGTTAAGTATGTGTTAAAATTATATGGTTGTAATAAAAAAATGTTTTTGGGGTTTATTGTTTCAAGATTTGTTTCCTTTTTCATAGATTGTGGCAGAGTTGATGGAGACTCATAGAAAGTTGGATGCTTATCAGCTAGCTATCACACGACAGGAGGAAACACTGCAACAGATGGCTCAAAAACTTCAACTTAAAAGTTTAGAGGCTGAGCAATCTGCTGAACAATGCCGCTCACTACAGTTGGAATTAGAAAAAAGCCAAAGCCTATTGGCCACATCCGAAGATATAGTCTCAAGTAACAATTGCATTTTTTTAAGGCCCAAGGACTTTTTTTTAAATTACCGCTTAGCATTTAAATAATGACACATTTGAATAAACTAATGTTTACGATTTTATGCTAGTGGTTTGCACATATTTGTAATGACAAGATAATTAGTATGGTATAAATCCATGTTTAGGTTTAAAAGCTCTGACGATTTCACTAATACCTTGACCTAACTAGGTAAAATTCAATCGGAAAAATCAGACTTTGAACAAGAGAAGTCATTATTAAAATCGGAATTAGCGGAAATCCATGCAAAAGAAATAGAGACAATGAAACAAGAACATGAAACAGCTATGGAATTTATGATGATAAAACAAAAACAGGTGTGTTTTATCAAACTATTACCTCTAAAAATTGATATTTATCAAGTTTAATTATTTTTTCTTTGAGTTATTGTAATCATTCGAGCTGCAGTTAAAATAAATAATTACTGGGTCTGAGATGGTAATTGATGATCCAGCCGGATAGTATTAAATAAAAAGTATTTGTTTTGTCTATCAACATGATAAAAAAGTGAACAAAAACAGTCATAAAACACACATTATTTTTAAAAGGAAAATTAATAATTTTAGTATTTAAAACGGTTGCCCCTGGTTAAAACAGATTCTGGTTCTGTTAATTAAGATAAACCATATTAAAAAAAACTATCCTATTACTCAAAAACAGCATAACGAATACTCAGAAAACATCAATATGGTAAATTTAAGGTACTTGTACTTTATACTTGCAAGAAAGATCATTTAAATTCAGTTATAGTATAGTTTGGTTTAGTTACATTTGTAGCTAACATAGAACTGTGTTTTGAGGATTTAAATTTACCGGTCTCTAGTTGTATGAATGCTTTCTTTGTCACACATGAATAAGTTTCACTCGTGCCGTTGTTTGTGGTTCTTTTGTTTGCACTGACAATACACCAAGTTACACATAAAAATCGTTTCAAATTCCACCACTTTTCAGTTAAAAGCCACTGTTATTGAATTAATTGATTGAACTTACCCTGTTAAAAAACAAGAATTAATGTTTTTAATTTTTTTTAATCACAATGTTCAATATACGTACAAAAACTTTGTATTCCCCATTTCCTGTGGTAAGAAAAATATAAAAAAGTGTTTAAAAATATTTTATCATTGCAAAAAATATAGCTCCCAAGTATTTATTCTATTTAATTTATTCATCGCCATTTTGAGGCATCTTATTGTGTCACTATATGTTTATTTTAGCTATTGTGTTGTGGAAAATCAGCACAGACGTTGGCACTTATCATAAGTCCTCAAAATCGAAATCCATTGTTATTGTGGTACCGTATATATAAAAACATTAGGACTTTGTTGGCATGGCTGTTTTATTTCAAATGTTTTATTGGGAGTTATCATTGGTCAGTAGACTAAGAATTGCTCTTGTGCCCATTACTTTCTGACTAGAACAGCAGCTATAAAGTGCAGTATTTACTAAAAAGGGTAAAACGTTTATATTATTATTAAAATTATAGGTTTTGTTATGAGCCAAAATAGTTTTATAGTTTAATTTTTAGTTTAGAAACCCCTCATTTGTTCTTTTTTAGTTACAGTATTAAAAAAATACTATTGAGACAAGCATTAGGCTTTGTATGAATTTTACAGTCTTGAAGACCTTGTCCCTTGTTTTTCTAATTATCCATCCTCCATGAAATGGTGATTTGAGATCAAAAATTTGTAATTTCATTATGGAAAATAGAATTGATGGGTGTTTAGTTCACCCTTAACTTCCTCAACTGCAGATGGAGCAAGCAATGTCATCATCTCCCTCCTCATTTGATCCTGAGGATGTAAGAGCTCTACGGGAGCAATCCGAGCTTCTGCGACTACAGTTGGAAACCAGTTATCGAGATATGGATAAGCTGAAGAAAGATCATGACAAAGAGGTGACTTATGTAGACAATTCACAATTTAAACAAATGTTTAATTCTTTATTTACTACTTAGCACATAAATTTGTTTTGTTCATATTGCTGAAGGTTTAATGCAAAACCCAATTTAAAATAATAAAGGTGAGTTATTTTATCTGAGAAAAAATGTTCATTTATGAGTTGGCAACTTAGAAAACAATTAATGGCAAATTAAATTCTTTGGTCTTTACATTTGGGTGGCCACCATTTAAAAATAAACTAACCAAAAGTGGTCACTATTTACTCTACTGCATTTTAGTCTAAAAAGATAGCATAAAACAATAGAGGGATGCTGTAGAAAATTATCAATGAATATATTTTACCTTGGCTGTTATTTTTTGTAAAACACATCCAAAGTCATTTCGTCATATTCCGAAGTCTACCAACCTGTTTTTCTGGTATCAGATCTTACTACAACCACTCCATTACAGGTCATCCAGTTGAACCAGCAATTGGTTAGTGTAGTGGACGATTATGAAACAAAACTCCATGAAGAAAAACATATGACTGAGGATTTAGAGCACCGATTAGAGATGTCAGACACAGGTGAGAATGTTGGATTATTAAAACTAGGTTAGTTTTGTGTGTTTTTGACTAGTGGTGCTCAGTGGTATCAGCAATTTTGGAGCAACAAATAGAGGATACAAATTAGAATACATTTTACAATTTAGGTAAATTAAAGTAAAGTTTGTTTACTGTCACTGGAAAAAGTTTTCAATGAGTCAATCATTTTATTTGAGACCATCTGTCCTTACTTTTAAACCCTTTTAAATGCTCTCTGTTTGTAAGTTTATTTTATATTGTCTTTATTCTTTGTAAAAGATTTCTTTTTATTTACATAATTCTTTCTTATTTTTATAACAATATTGGTATTAATATAACATTAAAAAATATTTGCAATGCTATATTTTGTACTGAAACATGTTAGTCTAATTGTTCATAAATTTTATTTGCTTTTCACATTCAACATCTGTTCGATCACCAACAGTGAGTTCGGAGATACAGTCTTCATTCAGCAAGCAGCTCGACCAATTGGAAGAGGAGCGTGATCTTCTTCGTCAGCAGCTTCGACAAGCGCAGTCGAAAGCCAAGGACACAAACGCTTCAAAGAAACAAATTCAGGTGAAGTTTTTTTTTGGAAAATGAAAAGTTTTCAATATTTTAATTAAAATATCATTTTTGACAATAAATTTAGCAACAGCTCAGCAACGATCCACCATAATTTTACAACACAAGATTTTTTACCAGCCAGGTTTTGTCAAACCATTTAAACATAGTGTGTCAAGTTATTGGTGAAGTTGTGATAATTTTATTATTTCATAGAAATTTTATTATTACAGAAGTTATAACTTTTATCAGGGAAAAACATGTTTAATATGTATCAAGCATAATGGAAATTATTCTCTTTTTGTGCTGAAACAACAAGAATTTTAAATGGATGATGCATGCGAAGGTGCAACAGCAATTTAACTATATTGACACTTTCATTAGGATTTGGAAGAAGAAGTTGTGAGCTACCAAAGTGAGCTTGCGGAGACGAACAATCGTTTGGAAGAAGCTGAGAAGCAACGTCGTCAGTTGCGTGATGAGGTTGAGAGAACCCAGGAATCACTACAGAGGATGGTGGGTTATGCTGCTCTGCCACTTGTTTGGTGCATTATAAAACAAACACCAAACTCTACTAACCTCTTTGCTTTTACGAATTTAAGACATTTTTCATAAAGACCTCTAGTAATGTAGTTATTACACCTGCAAAATGCATATTTTTAGTTGTAGTTACAATCGGATGTACTTTAGTATAATACAGTATACAAATGTAAATCAGCAATTCGTTTAAGCATATATATAGATTAAAACATTCTCATTAAGAGTTGCTTAGTGATATTGTGCATTGGACAATGATTTTTCAGGCTGTAACAAAATGCTACCTTGGTAGCCGTGCAACAAAGACCCTCACAGCCACTTAAAGAGACAATTTTTTTTGAGCGTTTCTAAAAACATTTCTAAATGTCGATAATGAGTCATGTGATAGTTAACCTGCTAACATTCTTTGTGCAACAATAATGATCGAGGTTAACATAATTGAAAAACAAAATTCATATGGAAAAGTCTTCTTGTATTTTTTTTAACCTGCTTACTAATGATGTTAATAAGAACTTTTTTTCCAGCTAGGTGAATGTGACACCTGATCGTTATTTAATGCCACTGGACATGATTGGTGTTTAATGTTGATATTCACATGTTTTAAGTGTAGCAAATCATAAATACTTTGTGGATAGCAGTGTCAGTTCTCAATTTCCATATCATTTTCTACAACAGATTTTACCTCATAATCCTACTTAATTAGACCAACTATACTGTCCTGTTATGTATAGTTTTACAAAGAGTTCTCACTGGTAATTAGTTGTTTTCAGCATGTTTAATTAATGGTTTCTGGCTTTTAAAAATCTGTCATTGTTTGCTGTGTCGAGGCTAATTAGTTTTGTGATTATTTTCCAGAAGAGTGAAAATGAGGAGTTAAAGTCATTGCACACTGCAGCATTAGACCTGGAGGAACAGCTCAAATTGATGAAAAATGAACACTCAGAGGCACTGAAGAATCTTCACTCACAACATCATAGACAGGTGGGGACTTGTTTTTAAACTTTTAAATAATCTCTAAAATATTTGCTGTTTTTCATAAGTTCAATTTTTGGTGGGTGTTTGTATAGACGTTATACACCCACAAAAAATGTAATACATTTTACAACATGACTGCATTAATTCCATTTCATTAAATTTGATTAATTTTGTGATTAAAATTAAATAAATTCGTAAATTGTTTTGCAATTCTTTTAAACTTTTATTTGAATTGTCCCCGCTTGGTTTTTATTTAACCCATCTCATATAATGTAGTATAAAACTTAATGCAGCCATTTACCAGCTCCATATGTTCCATGGTTAACTGGGTGCACTTGTACTTTGAACAACACTGTGAATAATTTATTGGCCGCATTATTAATTCTGTCCGTGCAGTAATGCACCTTTTTCATGTGTGCAACAATAGAATATTCATAGCCCGGGGTTTCACTATTTCTTTAACAAATAGTGACAGCTTCATATATTTTGTTCTGTGTTGTTTGATCAGAAAGTTTATTTCACATTATTAGTCTTGGTTTTACCATATAGATTTACATAACAAGCTGTAAATAAATGAAAGTTTAGTTCTGAGTATATTTTCATTTAAATGTGAGTTTCAGAGCATTTAGGTAAATTTATGTTAGTAGGAATGGAAGATATAAGTGATGCAAGTATTTTAAGTCCTTTAAACTCTCTATTACTGGAAAGTTCCCTGTCATCTGAAACTCAAACCACAATGCACAAGTGTCCAGCATGTGGGTGCGTGAAGGTTTTGTCGCGTATGCCCAAAAGTGAACTCCGATTAATTAAATACGGACCCGGGGTGGGGCCATCGTGCACAGATACGCCCGATTCGGCATCGGACTCGGACAGTAGTGAATCGTGTTGTTGTATTTGCCATTTGGATGACATAACCCACTCACGTAGTTTGTCTCCCATTAATGTGGAAGGTGATTGTACTGACCACCCATATGGGTTCAGATCACCAGGAAACTGCTGCAAATGTCGTCAACTTTGTGAGAATTTTATAAGAAAAGTAAGAATAGATGGTACTTGGTATGTTTAATGACACATTTTCTCTCTCTTACTTTTACAAATTTATGATTTTCAATTGTAATTTATGTAATTTTTTAGAAATTATTTTTCTTTCTAAACACATTCATTTTAGATGGAAGAATTGAAGATTGAGATGGAAAGACAAATGGAGTCCACCAGATCTCAGCTTGATGATGAGCATAAGGAGCAGCTTGGCACTGTTAAAGATGTAAGAAGATGGTTACCTTGATTGAAGTTTAGTTGTCAAAGTTTTAGTTTCATTTATGTGGGTATTTACCCACAGATTTAAAAGCCATGTAAAATACATTTAAAAAAATATAGGATAGGATTGGATAGGATATTCATATGTATCCCCGTGAATGGGAAAACCAAGGGGGTTAACACACGGGCAATCGTCAAATAACCTCGCGCCCACCATTCGATTACCAGAGCTATTGCAGTGTGTTGTATAAAGACATTCCTGCAATTTGGTAGAACCCATTAATCCGCTGGGTTGAGGCAATGTCCGTTAAGTGCATTGACCAAGGACACAACCGATCAGCTAGCCACCAGTTTCGATCATGCGACCCTCCTACTGTAAGGCACCGCACTAAACCACCAGACTAACCGGTCGGACTATATAATTTGTATTAAAACTGAAGGTTCACGAGCGAAATCACGAACGGGAGCTCCACAACCTCCAGGAAGAGCATGAGAGGATGTTGGAGCAAATAAAGGAGGATCATAGCAGTGAGCTGGATGCAGTGAAGCAGGAGGCAAGGGAGATGAAATCTTTGGCCGAAGATCAGCTCCGATTCGAACTCAAAGTATGTGACATAATGAAGTATCAGTATGGTACACAGGGCTTCTTATCATAAAAACAGCTGTCAATCACCCTGAGTTTTGACAACTAGAGTTGTTGTAGCTATGCAAATAAGCTCATTGTACATAAGTTTAATTTTCAATTTTTATTTTCACAATCAGGCCAATAAATTAAGTCCAATATGCCTAACATAACATAGGAAATGCATATTTGTATCGCTTGCAAAATTCAAGTCAATATACTACATCAACGTACTACTAAAGCATTTAAAAAACAATTTTGTATAAAAATATTTAAACATTTTATAATAAACATTAATATCAAATACATTACATATCAAATATATTCCAAATGTTTTAATACCAAATTTTCTAATTTCGATGTCAAAATGTACTTGAGACTTTGAAGTATTTAATAGCAGACTCCTCATGCCTCTTATAAATCTGCCCTGTTTAGTTCAAGTGGTATTTATATTTATAAATCTGTTCTTTTTTTAACACTTTGGAACAGTTTGAATTTTTTTCTTGCAAATCATAGCTTTTAAAGATACTATAATGGTTTGTTGTGTTATAGGCTTCACAAGATAGTTTCACACTGTTATTGGAAAGTTTCTACAGCGTCACTTTTTATCACGTTTAGGAACAATTTGATTCTGTGCTTGAAAATGAAATCGCTGATTTGAAACGAACTTTGGAACAGGAGCACCATTTGATGCAGACTGAATCTCAGGAGAAATTTGATGAAGAAATGGAAATGTTAAACCGGAAACATGACCTTGAACTAAAAGGTGAGACATTGGTTAATTTTTCCTGGTGTTAAGTACACAATATATAATAGCTTTATATAATAACTATTGTGGAAATTAGTTTGGTAGATTTTTTTTTCATACCTAATATAATAATGGAAAAAAAATTATTTTCTATAATTATTGTTATGTGACTATATATTCCAAAACTTTTATCCACATAAATCGCTTTAAAATTTATATAATTTTGATTATATTTAGAATTTAGTGCATTGACAAACATTTAACCTTCTGGAATGCCTAATGTTTTTATCACAGTATAATCGAGTATAAATCAGAATATAGAATCCAAAAGTTTTTATTTAACAAGATTTAAATCCAAATTTAAATTTTATTAAAGCAAAATTGAACTTGAAGTATCACTTTGTGATAACTTTTATGGTTGATTATGGTCAACCATAGTTGTGATTATTACAACAATATACATAAATTTTCAATTAACATATATAAAAAAAAAAATTAAAGTTTTAAATCTGAAATTTTTTTTTTTATAAATACCGAAAATCTTTTTACAAAATACAAGCATCTATTTTTACAGCGGCTCTCCAAGAGCAGGAAATACTGAACGAAGAAGCATTAGCCGCGCAAAAGCAAGAATTAGATCAAGCGGTTGAATCCATGAAATCACAATTTCATATCGCCCAACAGACTTTAGAAGCTGAGCATGCAGACGCACTTGCAAAGCTGGAGGTGAGGTTATTTTTATCCCAGATAAGTTATAATCAAGATGTTACTAATGCTAATTTACCAAAGCCTATCTCAAACTGTTTTTGTGCACAATCTTTTTAATAGCTTTTATAATATTTCAGCCATCTGTACATATTTTAAGAATAATTTTTTAATGCTTTCCATAAGATTTTTTTATTCTTACAGTCTGAACTTCAATCAATTCATGACAACACAGAAAAAAATGACGGTGATTTGCAAAAAGAGGTACATTTTAATCTAATTTTCAAATACTCGATCGTATATTTAAGATTTTTAATGTATTAAACAATATATAACGTAGCTCCACTTAACATTTTTTCATGGTATTTTAAAAACCTAAGTATAATTTTTAAGCCAGTACATAATTTTTTCTTTTTGTTAAATATCTAACAAGAAACTTTTAAGTACGTAATGTAGATTATCATAAAAAATCTTGCTTTTCAATCCATCTGTTGTTTCTCACAGAAAAATTTTCTTTCCAGATTGAAGAGCTGAAGAGAAAGATTACGGAGTCCTCTGGATTGGAAGAAGATTACCAGGAACAGATCCGTGCTCGTGATGTTGCTCTAAATGAGGAGCGAATGAGAAGGGAGCAGGAGAGGCAGGAGTTGGAGAAGGAAGTTGAGGAGATAAAGGATGAGCTGAACCTCGTGCAGAAGGAGAGAGATCAGATCTTCATGCAAGCTGAAGGTGAGATACTCCGCCATTCTTGCCTCAAAATAATACACAAAGTAGAGACCCTATAAATTCTAGCACAGTATTTTTAAATACTTATACGAAAACTTCTTCCAATCAATGATTTTAAAAACACTGTCAAGCTTTGTTGCTTCAAAACCCGAGATGCAAAAATATTTAATAATGTTAACATTTTCTCAGTCATCATTGATAAAGTGCTAACACATGTTCATGGCAAATTGCTTTAAGTGACATTGAAATATTTTACATCAACCGCTGACGTAGTCTATGCACGGACTACATTGCCCATCCCTTACTATCCTCAACAAATTCCACAGAGAGCCAGAAGAGGCTTGCCACACTACATGAGCAACAATCGACTCACTTACAAAGTGAACTTCACGAAAAGGAGCAAACATATTCGGGTCAACTAACCTCATTGCAACAAGAGCTTGCCGCCATGAAATCAGCATTTGAAGGTACTTGAATTCAGAAATTTAATATGACATTCTTGGTTTTAATTGGTTTAAGTTTTAAATCATTCTGTTTTGTTACACAAGAGAATACAGAATTTAAAAATAACAAACTAAATACAAAATATATACCTTATACCCGCTACCTGTACAGAATATACACACTTCGCAACATACTGGTGTCATTACCTAAAAACAAAAAAATTGTGTGGAAAGTATGCGTGTGGTGTATGTCAAAACTTGTATTAAGTGAACCCTCTAATAAATTGTTCCCCAAGAAAATAAATAAATCTAACTAAGTGCCATGATGTAATAATGGTACTGTATTGCCTTTTATGACAAAAATCGTAAAATGATTTGTATTTATAAAACTTATGTTTCCACTTTACCAGAGAGCCAGAGACTCTTGGAGAGTGAAAAGGAAGAATCTGGGAATATGAAGCAAGAGGTCCAGATGTTGCAAGAGAAGCACACTGGGAAGATTGAGGCGATGCAGATGGAAATCGACGCGCATAGAACCTCCAGATCTGATCTCAAGGTATTTGTAGATAAATATAGGGTAGAACTTGTGCGGTTACGGTGTAAGTTTTAATTAATTTGTTCCACAGGACCTCCACAGTCAGTTGTTAGCTCGAAGTGCCGCTGTGGAAGATATTGAGAAGTTGAGGGAAGAGTTGGCTCAGGAGAAGGAAGCACTGAGGCTGGAGCACCAACAGGAGATTGAAAAAATAAGGTCGGTTTCTTGTTTATTTAAATATGTTTAAAAAGAACAAATGAACATGGTTGATTTTGTAAGTTTGTGAATACTATGTATGTCAGTGGAATCCGTGTTTGGCCATTTGTAGCCTTAGTTTATCTACAGATTGGAGCATGAAGAAGAAGTGAATATGCAGCAAGAGAAGCTAGAGCAAGTCCTCGCCGACCTCCAGGAGAGTCGGGATAAAGTGGAGGAGATGACTCCAACCTCCGTGATCTTGCAGTCCTCTCCACTGAGGTCATTATCTGCGATGTCCGATTACGATTCTAGTAATGTGGAAGCCCTTAATAAGGATTATCGCAGGTGAACGAAAGTGTTTATGCAAATTTATTAGGTTGCTTCAGTTTGTTTTTGACTTTTCTTTTAAGTTTATTTTTTTGCTGGAGATTTATTTATTACCACAAACAGTTTGCTTTTATTCAACTGTGCTTTTCAGCATATATTGAGTGTTAGGCTTCCTCTCTAATTAGATGTATTAATGAGCAAATCGCGGAGACTTTTGGTATGTTACACATAAAAGATTAGCAATTATATCGCTAACAAACAACTGTCAGTATTGTTTCTTTATTTCAAAAAACAAAAATATTTCCAACAGCGCAATGACCCTCACCAATGTGGCCAACGTCTCCGGACTCAGTGAGCTCGAGATTCCACAAGATGATGCGGAGGATCAGGTATCGGATGTTGCGGAACAATCAGATGCTATAGAGGAGGAAGAATTAGATGTCATCGAAGAGCGAGAATTATTGGATGCAGAGATTGAAGAATCAAAAGAAGAAGATGATGATGATCACGCGAAAATGATTCAACAACTCGATGAGATGAAAACTTCACTTGAAGCTCTTCAAGAAGAAATGGATCAGTAAGTGTATTAGAAAAAATGTGATGTGTTGACCATCGTTTTGTAACTTATTTCAATTATGTTAACCCAGTTTACATTTTAGTGTTGTTGTTTTTTGTTAAATCTTCTCTACATACCTCAGTGTAATATTTTCAGCGTTTTTTTCATATGTTATTTTTTCATATGAACTTTGCTTTGACAAGAGTAAGTTTACAAACCCAAATTAAACTAACAGGACTGTATGCATTATCAAGGCAGCGCTAGTGTTCTACTGACAACTTGTTATCTTAATATTTAATTTAGAATCTTAAATATTGTTATATAAAATCTTAAAAACATTGAAATATTCAACTTTTAATGATATTGTTCAACCCTAATTATGATAATACATCAGCCAAAGGTGTAACACAATTTTTTAGTTGTTAAATTCCAAGTTCATTTTGTAAAACTGAAAGTCTAATTCATTTTCATCCCCAGTTTAAAATCCTCCCACAATGAAGCATTGGAGAACCTGGTCAATGAACACAAGCAAGAATGTGAAGAACTCCAGTTAAACATGGAGAGGGAATACAACCAAATGGTGGATAACTTAAAATTGGACCATGAAAAAGGTACGCAAAATGTATACATAGTCCAAATTTAATAATTATAAATTAATATTTTAAAATAATACATTTAAAAAAAGTTTATTCTCAAATGTGTCCATTTTAAGGCTAAAGTGCCTTCTTTAAATTTAAAATTTCATGCACTTGCCTTTAGCTTGACTATTTTAAGGCTATTTCAATTGTCATTTTGAGCATTTTAAATGAATTCTATTCACATGCAGATATATGCCTTCAAAATACAATTAGTTTCAATTCAATTAGTTATTGTAAAATCCAGGAAAAAATGGTCAAATATGTAAATAAATAAATAACTGTTTGTCTCTAAGTTTTCACACTGTAGCACTTAACATACGCTTTGTCGAAGCCCACAACCGTTGACCAAGTAAAGTCAGGGATTTTGTTTAATTATGAACTTAAACAGATATAAACAAAGCTTGGAAAAGCAGAAAG
>CH001856.1:33531-47788 GCA_000149265.1 Ciona savignyi
ACATGTTTCTGCACTATTAAGTCACATAAAATATGCTGTTTTCTTATTAGTAGCTGTGTTCTTCTTCTTTAAATTAATAATTTACATAAAAAATGCAGCCAATTTGGATAATTTTAAGAATTATAGCTACTAGCAAACTTCTGCTTTTTGCAATGAGGATAAACAAGTTTGTGTATGATGTTGAATCCCGTAGACATGTGATCGGGGATGATTGCCTATTTCATATAACTTTCATTTCTTTACCTGTTATGACCAATAATGACCATTCTTCCTTTCAGATTGAGAATGAAATGACAGCGTTGCGAAGTAAAATGAAGGAAGATTTCAATGTTGAGTTAGACTCCTTGAAACATGCCATGGAACTGAAGACCAGTGAAAAAATAGAATTGGAGCGTAATTCTCATGAAAAAGGTAGTAATTCTATAATTGAATTATATTTGTGTGTTTTACTTAAAAAAAAGAGTGTGATGTAAATTATTTTAAAGGAAAAATAAGATATATACTAAATTAAGTAAAGATATTTATTAAAATAAGATGCAATACAATGATATCCGTTGTGTTAATTTCTTATCAGCACATTTCTTTTCTTGAAATTTAAAAAGTGCAATGTAATTGACTGCAAGATGATATCATTAGTGTTGTGACCTATGGTACGCTTAATATGTACTCAGTGTAGGTTTTATTCAACTACGAATCTACAAAATAATATACACGTTAATTTACACAAACTGACAATGCACTTAACGCTATACACTGAATGTGCACACAACGCTATACACGCTACAATGCAGTAGTTGGTAACAGGCTCTAAGCAGGGCCAATCAACGTGGAGCAAAGCTCGGGAAGCAATCATGCTTAGGGCGAGCGCAATACGCGTTTATCACAATTAGTATTTATTAGTTCGTATGAACAAAAGTTATTTTTAGAGGTCTGCTTCACAGTGAATTGCTACAACACATAGCAACACATTTGTGACATCTATATATTATATAATATGTATCTAACCATCAATACAATATAAAATAACTGTTAATACACATTTTTTCCAAATGCTCTTGTCTTAGCAATTGTTAAATTTCCTTCTCAAAGCCATATTGTTCTAACTTATCAAATTCTGAAAGTTATCAATATTAGAATTTATTAAATTTGTTTAAAGCTGGAAATTCTCTCCCCAGCATTACAGGACCAATCAGATGCGTTGTCTTCCTCCATGGAAAATAGACTCTCAGCAGTCATGTCTGAATTGCACGAACAAAAACAGGTATTTTGGATTTCCACCTAGTTGACTATGTATCGCTATGTCCCAGGGACCAGGATTGTACCATTTAAGACATTCCAAGCTGTGGTATTATTGTAAAAACGATAGTGTCACTTCTTTAATTGTGTTGATGCATATTGTTTCTTAATAATTTATAATATAAATAAAAGACTAGTTTTTCTATTTTTCCCAGTCCCAGGCTTTAAATACATGATTACATACTACATGTCAAGCAATTAGTGGTATACACTTGGTTGAAATACTCTGACATTTGATAATAAGCAGAATTCCTACCCATAACAATTAAAATCAAAATCAGCACATAAAATTTGTTACCACTTTAAAGACACTGAAAGCTATTATTTATTTCTTCAGGAAATACATTATTATATTTTTGTTTAACCATGGTTGTTTTAGGGCCAACATTTTTGACAGTTTTGTGATTTTTGCCCAAACGTTTAGGCGGTACTACAGAAATTGAGTAACAGCCACAAGGAAGAGGTTGCTCATCTAAAAGATGCTCTGGAGAAGAGCACCAGAGATGCAGAGGAGCAAGAAAATCATCTTAGATCTGCAGTGGAAGCCAGAGAAAACCTTGAAAACGAAACACAGACGTAAGAAATCTGTTATTTCTATTATTGTAAAAGTTTTCTATAAATTTTTGATTAGAAGAAGCCAACAAATAAAATTGAAAAAAAATGTCTCATCAAAATGTAAAAACCAAGCCTTTTTGTATGTATCTGACCCAGCTTAACCCACCACATCACCATTATTCCAAACATAACATGCTGTCATCATCCAATTTTACACCATATTATATTGTGGTTAGGAATAAAAATCGACAATCATATAAGTAAGTTCGATTGTTTGTACAAATCCCGTTCATTTAATGAAAAACTTTTGTTTGACATGATCCCCCAATATATAGTGGAAAAAATGACACATTTCTGCATTTGTCAACATGTGTATGGTATTACAGACAGTTATTCATATTGTTATTCCCAGCATAAAAGCCGAATTAGAAGCATTACAAGTAGAATACAAGGAGAAGATGCATGAGCTTAAATCAGAAGATGAATCTATAATACGGTAGTTTTCAGTTGTTTATTCTTTGTTTAAAGTTTAAATCAGACAATTAAATCTAACCATTTTAAGTTTATATTTAATTAATTTTTTTTAAGAATCCAGAATTTATAGGGAACTAATAAAATTTATTAGAATATTTGTAAAATTTACAGATTCTTTAAAATATGACTGTTAATATTTAAATCGAAATGTTGGATTTGAGTGAAAAAATGATTTGTACCATGTATTTTAACTAGGAGTGAGTAGTATGTTTTGACACACTTTCCTGCATTTATCCATCCATTTGAATTCATCAAATTTACTTCATTATGCATCAACGCACACATAGCCCAGAACTGCTTTGCTATTAATAGTTACCTTGATCACAGGGATTTAAAATTACAACACGAAGAAGCAATGGAGAAATTGCGCAAATCGTTAGAGGACCAACATGATGAAAGGCAGGAGCACGCACTGCAAAAGCAAGCTGCCATCTTTCAACAGGTGCAGACTTTTATGATATTGGTTACTTCTTGTTTGGGTCAATGGCAAGTTTTATTCTAATAAGTTGTCAAGAATTGAAAATAGTAGATAAATCTGAATTCTTCACCAACTAGAAGTTGTATTTAAAGGGGATAGTTTTATTTCAGCTAGTGTTATTTTTAATTTTTTTGCTGTTTAAAATTTAAAAAAGTATCAGATTGTGCAAAATGACTTATGGAGCGAAATAATGTGTAGTCAGTTAATGAATTAAAATAAGACTTTTTTGTTGAAATGTTTAAATCCATGTTTAATACATTTAACTGTTACGGTAATTATCATTAAAATCTTATTCTTACCATAAAAATATTATAAAGGAAAACAAAAGAGATGAAACAGATCTATAGATTTGCGCACTCCACCATTCTATTCTAAATATGTTATTACTATGCTTATATTTATTGGCTGTTCAACTGAAAACAATTTTCCGTTAAGTGGTCTGTTAAAAATCACAATTTGTTTATTCAACAAACACTATTATCCACTTAAGTGTAGAGGCCTTTTACTATCATCAATTTTAGTTCCATGGTTTTATTTGTTATTTTCAATTGTATAGACTTCTCAACTAATCGGTTAGTTGTTGGAATTTTACTCTTTTTTTTATTAATTCATAGGTACTACAGTTGGTATTAAGGCTTCTTTTTGTTACTTTAATCTTATTTTCAGTTTGTCAGTAGTTCTGTTGTCTTCTAAGTCTTTATTATGAAGGTTAATCTTATGCACACAAAAGCCGATGGCCACAAAGTTTATTGTTTGCCCACTGTCTACTTGCCCATTACCTGTACATTGTACCTGTGTGTACAGTTCATTTTCAGTTCTTAAACCAGTGTATAGGACTATAGGTTTTCTATAGCTGTTATTATAGGTAATTGTTAAAGTTGTATTTTCAGACAATACAGTTTTATGGTTGAAAGCATTGGCAAAGGAGGATAGACATAGCTGTAGATTAGGTTATATTGCAACTAAGTGTACAAATTAGTTATAAATGGACAAAAATGAAAAAAATGCCAGAAAAAAAACTTCTTTTAGGCGATTGAAAAAATGTCTTAAGTTGATAAGTGTTTTTATTGTTTGTCACATCAAGTTTATTTTTTACAATATCGTAAATAAAAAGATGTTGAAACATTTACTAGGTGTTTTTAAATTAAAGCATGGTTTGTTTATTCATTTTTGTCAAATTGATCTGACCAAATATTTTGAACTGGAATCAGGCACAAGAAGAGTTTGTTCGGCTTCACGAGGAGCAAATCTCCCGTTTCACATCGGATCAGCGGGAGGAGGCGGAGAAGAGAGAGGAAGAAGTACAGCGGAGGATTAAAGAGGAACAAGAGAAGATCATCAGAATACATGAAGAGGAAAACGAAGAGGTAAACAGAAAAGTGTCATCAATACTTTCTATAAGTTACTAATGAAAACAAAAAAATTACCTTATAAAAAAATGATTATTTTCATGAATATAAATTATTAATGGTTCCGTTTGTGGACAAATTGAAATAAATTTTTGGTTTCTGTAATTTTTTATATAGCGCATTATTTCATAAAAAACTTTTTTTTATTTTGTCCATTATTTTTCCATAATAGATTAAATATTACTAAATTATTAATATAATCTATATTGATTAATTTTTTTCTTGTAGTTGAAAGTTCTAGCAACAAGACTAGTTGAAGTATCAGGCGAAAAACAACAAATCAACGAATACAAGGTGAATTTTCACTTCATGATCTAAAGCACTGAAAATATAATTTGCACATTGTCAATATTATTTGTTTTTTACTGTTCGGTATAGATCAACTGCATGCAGTATGCATTTTCGGTACTTGGAATAATTACTCCGGGACTACTTCCCAAAGACCATTAACTTGGTTAACTTCCATCAGCATGATAACCCACTAAGATAATTGCTCACACCCTGGTTACTTGCTTCCATGTCTCTCTACACCACAGCACATTGCTCAAGCACAGGACAATTTTTGTAAAAGTTTTCAATTTTCTCATTATTTAAATTTTCAGGACCAGTTGGTTTCTCAATTAGAAGCATTTGATGCCCAGAAGGAAAGAGATTTGTCAGAACTGAAAGCAAACCTTGTTGAACAACATATGCTGAAATTCCAAGTATGCAAATTCTTCATTTCAGTGATCTTTGTTTGACTCTTCCCAATTTATTTTATTAACCTATTTTATGTTTAATATTTATTTTTGTTTTAAATCTCAGTTTTTTAAGTTATACATTATTTCCACCTACTATTATCAAACTGCTCATTTTATTTTATTTTTAATTTTCCACTGATTTTTTTGTGTTTTTTAATTAATATATCTGCTCTGGTTTTACGTTTAAAAGTGTTCCCCCATTGTAATTTACTCAATTTCCCACATAGAATCTTATTGTTCCCCCTTTGTTTGTCTATTGTTCGGCAGGAGATGACAATGAACTTGGAGCAGCATCACAAGGAGCAAATGGAGGAGACGGAGGCGCGACATCGTGCAGAGGAGGAGAGGTTGCGAGCCGGACTTGTGGAGCTGCAGAGGAAGATTGATGTCATGGAGGAGGATCGAGGAGTCCTGGAGGAGCTGGTTGGGAGGCAGGATGGTGATGTGGAGGGAAAGGATCAAAGTAATGGAGGAAGAGCACAAGCAGAAGATTGAGGCAATGACAGATGAACATGAGATGCACCTCAAGCAAATAGAAGAGGTGATGTGATGTCAAATCTCTGGGTTGCAGTGGTTGTGGGGTTCTTATTTACAGTAAAACTGAATGTCAGAGTTAACCTTCTCAAATTGTATTGGAAAATTGGGAAAAATTTTAAATTATATTATTTATTATATTTAAGGCTTTTAAAAACTCTTCCATTTAATTTTTGCAACACTTTGTGAAATTTTGGTAATTGAATTTGGTATTTAAATTTGCCTTACATTTTTTTATCAGTTTTTTCTTAGAAAAATTAAACTTTTTTAAGTAGAATGTAATTTTTGAAATTTAATGGACATATTCGTAAAATCAAACATTAATCCTGCGATTATGTTGTCTACATATATTCTCCCACAACATTGGATGGGCAATTGGCATTGTTCACAATGCCTGTATTGATTATCATAAGTGGCGTAATGCAACAGCAGCAACATCTGGTAATCCATCAACTCTGCTCACCAGGAATTGAAAACCCAGGAAGAAGCTCAGAAGTCAAGTTACCAAGAATTACTTGCTGAACAAAACAATCAAATTGAGCGAATGAAGAAAGAATTCAACGACGCCACGAAAAATATAACAACCGAGGCCCTTGCGGAATCCCAGGTTATTCTTCGCTTTTTATTTGTTTGTTTTTTTATTCTTACAGCCAACATGGGATTGCAATAATATTAGTTCCCCGTAGTCGCTGCTTTGAAAGTGCTTCATTGTGTTTTAGGGTTCTTACACTGCAGTTGCAGTACTAACAAATGCAATATTGTAATTTTTATCATGAATTGTTTCCTACTGATGCTTTGTTCATTTTTAATGGAATTGAAAACTTAATGGTTTGTTTTATTTTATTCGAAAAATGGAATAAACCTTTATTTTTAAATGTTCCATATGAAAAGTATAATATTGGCTTTATGTTTTTGCTTTGATTGTTTTTTTTGTGTTTTAGTATTTAGTATGCTTTTGTGTTCATTCTTGGTTATCGTGAAATCTGGTGTTGTAACAGGTAACAACTGTTTGTCAATTTCCCACTTCTGAATAATTAAATTCCAGTTAAATAAAATGACTCCTTTTCTCCAGAAAATGGTTGCGAGGGTGTCCGAACTGGAGGGGGAGCTGAAAGAAATGGAAGATTTGCGTTCCAAACTACATGAGGTCACTCACAGGAAGGATGAGTTGGAATCGGCCGCGAGTAAATTGGAATTTCTTGAACAAGCAACAGAGTCCAGTGTGATTAATACACAGGTGGGTCATGTACACCACACTTATATTGTATTGGTTTTAAAATCTTTTTTATTGGTTTAATTTTTTTGGTATTGGTTTTACAATTGTCAAACTGTTCATATGGTTTTTGTAAAAAAAACTTTAATTCGGAAAGTATTTGTAATTGTAATAATAATGAATTACATCGTTAACCTTATGTTAACCTTTTTAATTACTTTATGTTGGATTCCATTTCATTTACCTGGTCACGTTTTCTAGAAATTTCCATTTTAAATTAAATCTTAAATTTTCATGATAGAAACTGATGGAGAGGATAGCAGACCTGGAAGAGAAGTTGCAATCCACAGAAGTCCTCCGGGAAGAGATGGATCAGGTGAGAGCACGAAGAGATGAGTTGGAGGCGGTGATGGAAGCGAAGGATGCGAGGATACAGGAGTGGGAGGAGGAGAGAGAGGCGTATGAGAAGAAGCTTAGTCAGGTGGGAAGCAATTGGAATTTTATTGAAATAAATGCTGAAAAACTCAGGAGCCTTTTGCGATTCTTTTAACTTAATGTTTTATGTCGCTTGGCAATCCTTAAACAATTTGACCAAAATAGAATTTTTCTTTTGCTGGAAATGTTAAACAGTGATCTAAAACAAACTGTAAATTAATTTTGTAGGCATGGATTTCATGCCCAGAATGCTTTTCTGTGTTCATTTGTGTTGTTATTATCAGATTATTAAAAATGTTTGTTTTATAACTATATACGCTGATGTGATTTTTTCATTAAATACTCAACACTAACAGCAGCTCTGATATTAAACACCCATCAACAGCTTAAGTGGAACCTGCTTCATTTACTCTTTAACCTCCACAGATATCGGAGGAATTGAGCACCTCCCAAGAGGACTACCAGGATTTATCAGCGCGCATCGAGTTCGAGCGAGCGGAGTATGAGACGGAGATCGAATCGATCCAGGAGGATGTGAGGACCAAGGAGGAGAGTTTGAAGGTGAATCTCCAAGATCATCGGAAATTGTTCAGAAAATCTTGAAATTAAAAGGACATTTTTTTAACAAATGGTTTTACTGTATTGTTTAGTGTGGATTGGGTTTATGTAAGCTGTAGGTTTTGCATAGGTATAACATGAGGTGATGTCTATGTACACAGCTGTGTTCTGCTTAACAATTATTGCTTAAAATGTTTAAATCGTATGCAAGTAACACTGTAAAAGCTTATCTGAAACAGAACTTTAGAGATAGTTTTACATATATTTTTCAGTGTCTTATATGTCTTGTTTTCTACTAAAATCTCCTGTTTTGGCTAAAAAGTCTTATTTTCGTCTAAAAAGTCCTGTTTTTCCCTAAAAAGTCATGTTTTAGATTTTACACTTTGTTGAAATTAATTTAAGTTTTGAAATGTTGCAGGAGTTGGAAGCGGAGGTCGATCACAAGAGTGCGGCGCTCGACAGTCTCCAGCAACAACACGAGCGACTGAGTGAGAGCAGGGAGCGAGAGACGCAGGAGGGTGACAACCTCCTTAAGATGCTCCGCGATGACCTCGATCGGATTAGTAATGAAAGGTCGGTAGATGGAGTTGTGATTAGTGACATTTAGGATTATCGAATTAATTCTGATTTTTGTTTGTCGATTCTGATTCAAAAAATCACTGAAAAATTTGAATAAAAAAATACACACCATACGTACTGCATGCAACACTACTTCCCTTTTATTTTTGTCTTATATTCGTTTAATTTTAATTGATAGTTTAAGTGAGACATACTAAAGTATGTATGATGCTATACTCCAGTGTAATAAAAAAATGAACTGAAATTTGCTATTTCCTTAACAATCAATAACAACTAGAATTCTCATTTACTTAACTGGATAGTATGCCCATTATTGTTACAATGCACTTTCGCACTACGTGCAAAGTCTAAACCACCGTATCCCCAGGGATGCGATAAATGCATCAAACGAGCAGTTACTCTCCACGCTGAGCGAGCTTGTTCGAACCAACCAACGTTGTGAGGAAATAATAGCTCAACGACTTCAATCATTGCCGATAGTTGGCAACGACAATCCTCAGACTTCTGAAGCTAGTTCGGCTCAATCACATGCTTCTAACACAGGTTTCTTTGTTTAAAACGTAGTAAGTAGACTATTATCACTAATGTTGATTAAAATAGTCGCATTTTTATAGAATAACTGTAAATCTTTTTACCCCCATTTTCCGAGTTTTTAGTATAAACTATTAAGCTAAAAATAGATTGCACGCACATGAAAAGTTAAATAAACCTTTTTTAGAAATAAATTTAATTTCCAAATCAGAGATCCCTTATTTTCCAGACACCGACACCACTGTTACCCCGCTGAACACGAGTCTCAGTGGAAGCTTCATTGACGAGGGGCTCGACCTTTCGCAACGCTTGGCTGAATCCATGTTTATTGGACCGGAACTTGACCCACAAGCGAGGGAGATTGTCACCGGGAGTGCCACACGAGTGGCGCAGTCCGTGGCGCAACTGCTTGACATGTTGTACAACACTTTACAACAGGTGGGAGGGACCGATGTGTTTATTTCATTTTACCAATTTTGGGAAATGTGGGTGAAATAAATCACTTGGTATATTACTTCTTTATCACTTGAAATGTACTTAACATGCTTCTAGTTAAGAAACTTGGCTATAATTGTATTAGTCGTTGCTGCAATAGCTTGAATTCGGTTTAAAAGTAAATGTGCTATTTTCAGCAAGTATGATGTATTGCATATAATTCCCACTTGGGTTTCGATATAAACACTTGCAAAGAGAAGAACATACGACGTTTTAAGATTTTTTTATATTTCTGTTTTCCTTCAACATGAATTGAATAGCTAAACATTTGAACAGCTGAAAACAAATATAATTGTGTTACAATATATTGTAAACCAATAAGCAGATAAATAACACTACATAATACTGTATAACATAGCTATTAACAAGTTCTGTCTCTTGATAGCAAGTTTTGTATTTCAATTTTTCACCTGTTAATCCACATTGAGTTTATTTACTCAGTTCGTATTATTTTGCTGTAATTTGGCAGTGCCCGAGGCTTTATTTTGGCTTAGCAGCGATTTGGTTCTCGCTATGTACTATCAGCTGTACTTGTTTAACCTGTTTATACTTAAAGGTTTGGATAAATGTAATAATTTTGGTTGCAGCAGTGTAGAATCAGAGATATATGAAAGTTTATTTTTTACTATCTGCTGTTTTTTAGAATTTGGAATATAGCCGTAATAATTCCAAATAGCAAATGTCTATACATACAAATTGCAGCATACTTAGAGCTGTGCAACAAATAACAGTAATCTGGTCATCTGATGTGTTCTTACACTAAAAAGAATTACCATTTTAATTTTTTTGCATTTTCATTATTGCCGTTGGCTTAGAAAAAAATGTTGCTGTATCTAATTTAAGTTATGTGAGGTTTGGTACACTAATGTGCTATGATGATAAAGAGATGATAAAAATAAGTCATTAAATCATCATTAAGTCTGGTTGCTAAACCATACAGTGTTTTGCATATGATCGAGACCTTACTGATTTTTTGCACAAATTGAACAGTTCTGCAGTTGCAGAAGATATACTTTAAGTTTATACATGCAGTTTTGGTTTAAAAGTTAGTTAGGTTTGGTTGAATTATGAATTGTTTAAAAAAGAAAAGTGGAAATTTTGAGATTCAATTTTCAAGTGAAACCTCCAACAAAGTTCTTACATGGCATGTTAATAAGGAATGGATGATCGATTTTATAAAACAGGTCTCATTAGTTGGTTTCATTTAGTTGATTTATTGATATATATTTACATAACTGGTATTGTATCATATAACGGTATAATCCCACTTCCAAAAACCTAAAAGACATATCAGTTTGATATTTTAAAATAGTGATTAGATTGTTTTAGTTACTTTGTCATTTACAGTTTGTTGTGATCTAGAAATGCCTCGGCAAAATGCATAAACTATGTGTCTACGAACCCAGCAATACAGGACATATTTAGATATCTTGCAAAATTGATATATACAAAATATGAATGACTGGTTTGTTGTATTGTAATCATTTTTTGTTTCCAATTTCGATTTGTGTCCATTCACAGAGAAACGTAGCTCAGCAAGCGCAGACGATGCTCGGGAATGAGTTGGAGAGGTTGTTGGAAGCCAAGCAGAAGTTGGAAGATAATGAAGTGGAGAATGTTCATGATCTTAACAAGAGTCATTTACAAGGTATCAACTGTTTTCTTGAAATGTGTCTTCAAAAATTTCAGTGAATTTTTCGATTTATATTGCTCTGTTATACTTAAATTTTTTTATATACAGATGAACTGGAAGAGCAATCCTCTCGCATCCAGGAGCTTGAGCATCAGGTATCGGAGCACGAGGAAACGGTGAAGATGTTGCAGGGAAGAGAGGATGAGGTGAGGAGGGAGCAACAGCGATTGGAGGAGGAGAAGGACTTGATCAAGATGCAGAAAGATGCACTCACCGAGGACAGAGAAGAAGCGGAGATTAGTAAGTTTGACTTTAATGTTTGGCTGATTTACTATTGGATCCATAAGTTTATATTTGCATAATGTTACAATCAATTTTACTTGACAGATATACTTTTTTCATCTAAATGGTTTAAATTTTCTCTTTCCTCTCCCAAGACCTGCTTGGGAAGATAGAAGAGTTGACTCAGGAGCGCAACCTCCTTGTAAAGAAGCTCAAACACGAGCGGGACCAGCTTACCGATGCTGCACGACAACTTGAAACAGTCGTCGAACAGAATGTCAAGGATAATGAGGATAAAGAAACAGCATACCTAACACAAATTGAAGATCTCCAATCACAGGTACGACATTAAACATCAACACCACATAAAAATGCGTTCCAGGTAGAATTTAGACTTTGCAATTGGTTTCTTTTTCGTTTAGCAATAGGGATATCCATTTAAGAAACAAAATTGGAATTTGATCCAATAGGAAACCATTCGCTAATTTTTTTTAATTCTAGAAATTCCAAATGGAGCGCTCATAGCAGACCAAAACGAATTTTATGATAATAATAATCATATTCATATTTAAAAATTACAATTATTTCATCAAACATACGTGCAATCCTATTTTTCTTTTTAAATTAGTATAACTATGTTTTTGCCTTCTCTTTTATTTCAAAATGGTTCAAAATTCTTGATTTGAAATTTTTAATATTAGATTTTTACCTGATTGAGATAAGGAGATTCCTATTAGACATCACTTTAATAACGTTGTTTCCCGTCAGATTGAAGCACTTCGGAAACAAACTGAATCTGGGTCAAAGTTCAACGCGGAGCTCACATCTGATAGAGAGGTTGAGAGGGATCAGTTTGAAAAAGAGATGGAAGCTCTTCGGAATGAGATTGACCAAGCACGAGACACCGCCAAATCCAGTGCCATTTTGGCTGATAGAGTAAGCTTTTTCCTTAGAAAATTTAATGTGTTTGTAGATTTTACTGGTTGACAAAAGATTATTTTTACTTGAAAACTAATTACTGTGAATCAATGTAAACAAAGATAAATAATCAATTCTTAAAGAATTCTTATGTTTTGTTTTATTTAATTGCTGTAATTCAGCTGCCCGGTAATTTAATTCTTCCATAATTGGCTTGAAAAACATCAATCTAAACAGCATCAAGGCTTAAGTCTGGATAGTGGGAAAACCAGCAACAAAACCCAGGTGCTTATACAGCATGGCTAGTTGAACTTATTACTTTACTGCCAATCTGGGAAAGTAGTTGTTTTTATAAAATGCGCAATGTATTTTCTGTGTTTTAAAGCAACATATAAAGTTCTTGATCATCTTGCTAATGTTAATGGCCATTTTTGCAGTTTCAAAGTTAAATAGCTACAAATCATATATGAAGAAAATTGTATTGTTTTGAATGTATAAAGATAGCTAAAACACCAGTTGGGTATTTCATTAAATGTTAGATTTTTCTTTAATTTTATGTATTGGCAGTAAAGTTTATAGGCATGAGTAAAAAAGTTAAAATTGTTAAATCCAATTGAACATTTATATGTGTTTTTAATCATGTAGAAACATTAGCTTAGGTTTTATTTAGAATTATTTTAGATTTTATTTTACTGACATTTAATTTCAACATTGCGTAGTACTCTCTTTTTACTAAGCTATGAAGCTCAATTTTTTAATTGTTTGTACGAAACTTATTTATCAAATCTGGCATCATCATTCATTGAAAAATAGTCATCTAAATGGTTTGTTTACATTCTGTATGCATTAACACCACTGCCTTCGGGACATCTCCCATAGGATTTAGCTAAATATAGATGCCATGCAATATACAACACATGTGCAGCTTTAATGAGCATGTTACTAGCTGGTAGTACTTGTATGTAGGATATTAGAAGCATGCTTTCTGTTACATTAGCAGAACATGCTATACTCTGCAACAAGAGAGGTGTTTTACATCTGAGGAAAGTGAAGGTGCGATCAAACTGATTTAAGTGCCATCATTTAGAGCTTGTGTAATTCAGTATTATAGGTCCCCTTGCTATCTACCATTTATCACAGTACTACCAGTAGTAATAGTAGTGGTAGTGGATAATTTGATACTATGTTGATCTTATTAAAACAGACTTAAAAAAAAAGTTGTAAAACTTTTTATTTAGTGACTGTATCAAGGGCTTTTAAATTTTAATATATTCTTTAGTAGCACCTGAACATGTTAACAAGTTTAGTGTTTTTTACTTTATTCACCATTGGTATAAAATAGTAATCCTAATATACATCTAGAGCTGGGCGTAATTGATTGTACTACGGAATTACGCCAGCTTAGTTACGTAATTTTCGTAATTTTTATGACGTCATCGTTATTTTAAAAAAAACCAAAAATTATCGTGTTTTTGGACGCATTTTGATGGTAGAAAAAGAGAATTCGTTCGTCCTGCGTTGAAACAAATACACGAGTAAATAAGCCGCAGATCGTGACGGCGTTGCCCTTTGTCTTGCCGCGCTGATTACAGATACGAAAATTGGCGCGAATCCAAGATCACTTGTATTAAACGCGATTTTGATTATTCTTACCGGTGGTTCGAACTATTTTACTCGAACTCGGGCTGTGTAAATACCTAAATTCTTATAACGGTTAACCGATTTTTAGCCTAGTGTTCTCTCTCGCTAGTACTTAGTAATGGGAAGAAAAAACGCGCTTGTGGTCCTGTATTAAAACTAGGTCAACGTGACCCTAGGTCATACCGCCGATCAAAGTAATACACACTGACGAGCTACGGTTAGCAACGCGACAAGTTTCAGTTAGCAACGCGATGCACAGCGGTTAGCAACGCGATGCAAAATCATATCAACTCGATACGAACTCTAGCCCTCGACCGTTACTAGTCCCATCACTTATAGTACGCCCACTGCAAGTCAACCGCGCGGTCCTTAACAATAACAACCATATAACTTGTATTGTTATCGTGCGCTGTGTAGACGGAAAAA
>CH001856.1:62702-117704 GCA_000149265.1 Ciona savignyi
GGGGTTAAATTTTGGGTGTTAAGATCAAATTTTAGGGTAAAGGGGTTATGCTAGGGGTTATAGTTAAATTATTTGGGGGTTAAAGTCAAAGTTTTATTTGTTTGATTTTTTAAATTACCAGCTGGAACAGTGTGTATTTGTAGAAAAGTTATTAGGTGCTGTATAAATTAAAAAATTGCTTCTTTATTTTTGTACTTGATAAAATATATGTTTCCGAATATGATTAGCTAAAATTCATAGGAAAATTCATAGTTTTGAAAGATGAAAAGAAACAAAAGTAAAAGACAGTTGTTGTCACAATCCAAAAAGTTTCAAACTCCTAGTAAACTACATTTCATACCACAGCACCTGCTATCAAGGCTGCATAACGAAGGAGTGCAAGTTCTCACCTTGTCTGAGCTGCAGTTCATAAAACACCATCAGGGAAGAAATTCTCTGTCAACCTCCGTCGTGAGGTGAGCTTCTTGTGTGTACTTATTGTACAAAAGTAGCCCCAGTAACACAGTATTAGTCACAAGATTAAAAACACTAAAATAAATAAGATTGCCTAACTGTGGACACAAGATATTCTAATTATTGTTGTTTAACAACTGTCCTGTGTAACCCCATCCCCAACTGTGATTAAAAAAAATAATTAATTTGTTACTAATCACTGGAAATATTGCTTATTCTGAGTTGGTAGTGGTTTGGACAAACAGTATGGAATGAACTGAATTCAAATCTTAACCTTTGCTAAATTATTTTATTTTTCAATTCGAACCAGGTAACATACATCTCTTTAACTTGTTATAACACTAATCTCTCATGTTACCCCAAAATTACCAGCGATAACCACCTCCCACATATGTAGCGAACCAGAGGTTTTAGAGAAACCATCCATGGACATCGACGGTTTGAAACAAGCGTGGCAGAATGAGAAGCTTGCTCTACTCGATGCAATACAAGCACTGAAGGAACTTCTTACTCAAACTGCCTCAGAAGCAGCTGTGAGTAATATTTCGATTTTCGCCATCAGGTTATGAGTTGTTGACTACAATATGCTCCCATATATGCACTTAACCAAACAACTTATTTAATTGTTCCAACTCTTTACTATGATATGGAATGGCCCCTATAAAAATCAAAATCTTATCTTTATTTGATCACATGTTGTTAACAAAACAATTACCACTGCTTTCAAATAACAATTCCAATACTGATGTTTAAAACTAGATGAAATCAGGACATTATAAAGTTTAATCCGTTTGGCATTGTTATTTGGAAATCATGATTTTGTTCAATTTGTTTGGAATATTTCATAAAAAATAAAATAATATTTTATATAGTAAAAACAACAAACATTAAAATAAAATAAAATATAATAAATGGAAGCAGTTCACATAAAGAAGAAGAAAATTAAAATTAATAAAATTAAACTCAAAAAACGAATTGATTATTCTTATCTAGCAACAAAGTGATGATGAGGGCTCCCTCAAGTGGAGAAGTGATCTTCTGAAAGCAGTAGCCGAGTTATTCGAGCGTGAAAAACGTGCATTACTTGCCGAGCTTCGAGCTAACGTGATTGAGGCTCAAAATGATGCCGAGAATGCAGGTGAAAATGGGGCCGCTTCTCGCCTGGAAACACTGGAACGAAGAATCAGGAACCAGGTGAGGAATGATAGAAATTTTATTTGTTTTATCATAAAAGAAGCAGAGCTTTGCAAACCAACCATATTTCATTGTGATAATGCGGTATAGATTTTTTGCTCTGTGTTATATAGTGGATATAATTATTGCAAACCACTGACAGCGTCAAAAAATACATGTTATCTGTGCGATACATTTATATACATTTTATACAAACTTTTTGTTTTAGAGTATTCTCATTGACCAGATTTTTCGGTGTTGTCGAAAATTTCTATAATTTATTGCAGAGCTTACCAAATCATTTTTTATCAACTTCATTTTTGAACTTTGCCATATCATCAAGAATTTAAATATTTTCTAAACATATTTTTTGTATCACAATTCTGTCCAACATGGCCAGCAAATACATGGTGTGCCATCCACTCAAGTGTGGGACCTCGCGTTTACATCTGAACTTGTCCGTCTACGTCGTGATATAAGACGTCTATCATCATACATCATTCCCACCACTCAGAGACTGGTCAGCTGACCTGTTGCACGCATGACCGCATGCGCGGACGCATGTCGAGAAAATATACAAATGTGGATCAAAAACCCATTTACAATTTCTTAACCCACATTTGGAGCTATCATTTATCACAGATTAAATTTTATTTTAACCCTTTTAAACACAGCTAAGCTAATTAACCCACCTCTTCCCCATATAGTATAAACACAAGTACAAACACAAAACTACTAAAATGAATGCGCTTGTCTCTCTAAATGTGCTGCTTTTGCATCAACTCAACATGAAAAAATTAATAAATTAACTACTGGCCATGCTATTGTATATATATAACAGCATGTAAACCTAATATTGGTGTTTACTCATGAAACTAATTCTACTCTACTCTTAAAATATTTATTGCACATAACAATTCCAATACTGATGTTTAAAACTAAATGACATCAAGACATTGAAAAGTTTAATACTATCAGTTTGGCATTGTTATTTGGAAATCGTGCTTTTGTTTAATTTGTTCAGATCATTTGGGATATTTCATAAAAACATTAAATAATATTTTGTATAGTAAAAACAACAAACATTAAAATCAAATCAAAAATAATAAATAGAAGCAGTTCAAACAATTTCTTTGACTATTTATATTTCAGGCTCAAAATGTTGCTCTTATTAGTAATGAAACTTGATTCTAATACATTTTGAAATATTTAAGCTTATTAGTTTTTGCCAAATAGTCTTAAAATTCCATGTTCTTCATGTAAAACATCCGATTTAAATATTTTCTCAGGCTGACAATCATCGAAGTGAGTTAGAGCGCCTTCTAGCGGCGGATCGTGACCAGTTAATGGAAGAAGTGAAGCAGTTGAAGGAAGATCGGAAAGAACTCAATTCCAAAGTAAGATTTGTTCTTGAGTCACATTTTGTATAAAATGAAAAAAATTGTTGCGTATCTTTGAGAGGATCATCTCAAAACTGAAATGGCGTTTAATTCAGAAAATGAAATGGTGTTTAATTCAGTTATACAAGAAAATCATCTAGCTAGATACATAGTAATGTACGATTAAATTTTTCTTTATTGTCTTGTATGAAGGCAATGATAAAAAATAATTTTTCAAGGATAAAAATAATTTTCCAAGGATAGAAAATAATTTTCCTCTATAACTGAGTTTTACCAGGCGTACAATACGACATACTGGTGGAATTATTTTAAACAGTGCAGCACCATCAATGCTTATCTATCCCAGGCACAATCTCGAACCCAGGAACTGCAGGAACAATTGAAGACTGTTGAAGATCAGAGCCGACACACACAGAGCAAACTTCAAAGAGAAGGTCGGTGTTAGTTGTTGCTTGAAATACGGTTAACTGTGTCAATAAAAATTGGTGGTGCATGAACCATTTCCCATAGTGTAAATTTTTTCAAACATTGATTATGAAATTTACAAAAAAATTTATAATATTACTATTAAAATATTAAAAAAAATTCTTTCAAGACTTTCCTTTTTTTAGTTTTTATTATTACCATTTCATTTCTCAATTCTATTTTTCCTATTTTAAATTTTCTTTTACTATATGTTATGTGTGCGATTCTTATATATATACTATATATATATATTTTTTACTATTTGTTTGTGATTCATATATATATATATATACTAAGCAACCCAGCTAACCCCTAACCCACTCTGTCCCACAGTTGAACGACTATCCTTCCAACTTCAACATGAACAGGCCATGATCGACGATCTTCAATCATCACTGGATGCTGAGCAACAGAGGTCGAACGAGCTCCTTCCAACATTGGAGCGGGAACGTGATCGGATCGTTGAATTATCGGCCGAAATTGAATCTCTCTCTAGCAAAGCGCGATCAGACACAATGGCAGCCAATCAGCATGTACAATCTCTACAGTGAGTTTTGCTGTTTATTTAAATATATGTATTGAAACAAGCAGTTTGATAATGTATATGATATAATTGTTTTTTTAAAAGAGTGGTTTCATATAAATTATCTTAATTCCCTAAGCATTCTATCACTAGTGGGAGTAAAATTGTGCTAATAACTGATTGTAAGGTTTACACATTGTGGTAACAGTGTTAAGGTGGCAATTTTCTGTTTTAAATCTTAACCAGAAATTTTTTTTTGGTAATCAGTTACAAGATGCAACCTTCTTTTACAGACTAGACTCTACATTCCAGTAAACAAAATTTAAAGTTTTTTCCAGACTGACAAGGTCATAGAGATGATCAGTTGTTAATTACTGACCCACATCCACTATTTGCAGGAATGATTTAAGAGAAGCCAAAACCGCACTTGAAAAATCTGAAAACGAGGTTCGAAATCTGGAGGAGCAAGTCAGGGGGAAGGAGGAGGAAGTGAGAAATGAAAGAAAGAAACAGGAGGAGGAGAAAGTGAAAGAGGAAGAAGCATTTGCTGTAAGTTATTTACAATTTCCTATATTTTAATTGCAACCCAGTCAGTAACCTTAAATTCGCAATATTACGTCTGTTTTTGCAGTTTCTAAGTTTTGTGTTTTATAAGTAATTCCTTGTTAAAGCAAATTGATAAAAAAGATTGCTGTCAGATTTAGTTTTTTTTCTTGGGCTTATAATACAAGAAAACTTCTAGTCCATCCCCACAATTGCAAATGTAAGTTATTATAAGAGACAATTCTAAGGATTTCACATGCTCTCAGTCATGTTCTAAAAAATTTCAATTGTCTTTTCCACCGACCGTAATGTTAAATAAAAGTGATGGTTTGTAAATTGTCTCCGTATTTATCTGTACATTTGGACCAACACCACAGGAGTTAAGGGCGGCTCTGTGTACCGAGGAGAACCGACGCAGAGAAGCTGTGAGTGCTGTGGAGATAGAAAGACACAACGTATCGAAGTTGCATCATGAATTGGCTGCTCAAAGAGCCACTGCATACGATGATGTTCTGCAACTTAAAAACAGGTAAAAATATGGTTTTAATGAAAAAACACCCATCTATTTAGCTAATAAATAATATTTTAAAATTCATCTGTGAATATACTATTTGTAATCTTATACTTGTATTTAGCATTATCACTACATTTTTTGCTTATAAAAAGTTATACTTATCGTTTTCTGAAACTATAGTAACTGCTGTGTGGCGTACTTCAAAACCTTTCATCGTATTTTGATTTAATTTTATTTCTGCTCAGCTTCCCAGATGAATGGTAAGTTTCAGACCTCCTGTGCTGTATGTTTGTATGTACTGTAGTTTGGTATAGCTTATATTTTTGGGCATTGCATCTATAGCCTGTTGATTGTCAAACCTTCCAACTGTTCAATTACTCCGAGCTTTCTTGCCATCTTTCGAATTTCTGTTTTCTTTAAAAAGCATCCAAGTCATCACGATTGCCCTCCTCAGGTGCGATGAGTTATCGGCTGCAGTTGACGAGGAACAAGCTCGGAACGATGAGTTGCGTTGTGAACTCGATCACAAGGTGTTGGAGGCACAACGGACACAGGAAGAGCTGGAACACGAGAGGAAAACGACATTGGAGGCGAGGGAGCATGACAGAGCAACCGTAGCTGATCTACAATCTATACTCGGTGAGTAAGAGGGGGTTGCGTCTTTATTATTATTAGATTTGTTTGGATAAAACCTTATTTCATGAGATACCAAAATCAACTCAAACAGTGGTTTTTGGGCTTGATTTCAACCAGGTTTTTTTAAAACTGTTTTGTTATCAAAGTTCTTTCCCTGAATCATACTTACATAATAAGCATAGTCAGCCGAAATGCACAACTAACCTACATACCACTCACACTTGCAGAGGAAGCAAAGAGCGAGACTGATAGAGTCCAGAGAAGAGTGGATGATGCGGAAGCTGAGAAGGATGCTGCGATCCAACGAGCCAGGGAGGAACAGCTCGCTCTCACGCGGAGGTTGGAGCAGAATCGATCCACGATGGAAGATGCGTTGCTACGGGAACGACAAGTGCGGAACGAACTTCAGTTTGCACTTGACACTGAAAAGGTTGGACTTACACCATTGTGGTAGAACAAGACCTTGTATGCGTTTTGATATATGTAAATCGACGAGAAAACTAAAGTTGATATTATTATTTAAAAATCGTAAAATTTTATAAAAAATTCTTTCAGTCTTAAGTTTAGGAATTCCAACCCTTTTTTGCATTTCAAACATCATTTTATTCGTTTATGTGATACCATTTCTCCTTTTATTTGTTAACATCATCTTCATAACCTGATCTTCCCACAGCATCGGAAGCAGGAAGCTCAGCAGCGGATCCGGGAGCTTGAGGATCAGCGTCGGGACTCTCTGAGGAGGCAGGAAGAGGAGAGGCTGCTTCCAAGATCACCCAGGGAGTCAAACGAGGCATTGTTAGCTCAGCGACGGCAACTGGAATCACTGAGGCAGAGGTTGCAACTGGAAGCCACCAAGTTGCAGGTGAGTGTCAATGTTGATTTGCTCAGTAAAATAACTAATTGTGAACTTTTTCACAAGTCTGTTGATATTGCTTTACTCAAGTTCTTGGTTGTCCTACAATGAGAATTGTTTATTTTAAAATCAGATTTAATTGTATTATTTTTATTAATAATGTAAAAAAATGTATAATAATTTTGCTTTTAATTTAAAGTAATAATAATAATTAATTTATTTACAAATATTTCCTCAAACATGCATTTAACATTAATTAGTTGTAAGTCAATATAATATTATCATGCAAAAATATTTTTATTATGGTATAAAGTTATAATTATTAATGCACATATGACAACAGTTCAGGGGTTTAATCCTTCATAAACATACTCTATCCAAAATATATATGTAGGCAAAGGTCATTGGTTGCAAATATTAGCCTAAAATACATATTTTAGTATTGCTTAATAATAATGCAGTATTTGCCACAATTAAACTTAAAAATTACTTTTTTTAATCTTACATATGGACTATAAACCTGTTTTACCATTTTGTGAATAATCTCCCAGAAACTGGTGGACAAGACGTCCCACCGAGCGTCCCCACGTGATTATTCATCCACGGATTCACACAGCACCTCACTACTATCCACCGATGGTGAACGAGTGGAATCACTCAAGCGTGCGTTGGATGATATGCAGGGTGAACTCAAGGATCTCTATGCCATTCTGACGTTACCTGAGAGGGTAAGTTGTTTTACCCGACCTGCTTTTCATGAATTTTATATTCTATCCAACCTATTACACATTTCTTTACCCAGTGAATGGAAAAATGTGTAAGAGTTATCACATGGTAGTAGTCAGATTATCTCTATACTTTTTAAAGTATGTTCTCATATATGTACCCTTTAAGGTACCGTACACCCACAACCACAATCTGGGATCGTTTGCAGTGTGTTATATATAGATTTATAATTAAGACATTGCTACAAATTCACTGGATTAAGGTGAGGTCTGCTTAGTGCCTTACCAAAAAACACAATGGACTAGCTAGGAACCAGTTTCAACAATTCTGCTGAAAAATGTTATGTTAACCCATGAAGCTATGTATTCGGATTAAAGTTTTTCAACTTAATTTGTTTATTTACACAAGTATATATTTTTTACAAATTATGTTGTAGGAATCACTGTCAAAACAGAATGGAATTAGAATGGGGTTTTAAAATGAAGCAAATCATTAAAAATTTAATAAATTACCACAGAACACTGGTTTGAGACCGAGCGTCTCTGAATTCAACGATCGACTTCTTCAAGAAAATGCTCTTCTTGCTGATCAAGCCGCTAGTGGTGCTAGAGAGGCACGAGAGCTGCGTGATGTCATCGAGAAATTGAGGGAGGAAAACCAACGACCCAGATCAGCTGCCAGTGATGCCAGTGAAGTATGTCGACTTTCTATTTTTTGCACTGGTTTTAAGATTATATCCTGCAACACCAACTGGTTTAAAAAATTTACAAAGCTATTAAATAAAAATTTATACTAACAAAATTAGTTACAAAATTATTTTTCTAGAACGTACAACACAACCAACAGAAAATGGCAACTAGAATGCACAAGTTGTACACCAGATACCTAAGAGCAGAAAGCTTTAGAAAATCACTTGTTTACCAGAAGAAATACCTCATTTTATTACTCGGTGGTTTTCAGGTTTGTCGGCAACTTTTTAGTTTTAGAAATATCTTGCATTGACTTGTTGAACTTACAGGATTGCGAGGAGGCCACTCTTGCACTCATAGCGCGCATGGGAGCTTACCCGAGCACAGACTCGATGAGAAGACCCATCGCTCACCACTCATCAGCGTACACCAAGTTTCGAAGCGCAGTGCGCGCTGTGATCGCTGTGTGCAGGTGCCATTTTCTTCCCTTGTTTCTGTTATATCACAAGCATAGCTCGCTAAACTCACTATTTTATGCAGTTAAACTTGTTGCAGATGCTTTACTTCAGATATCCTACTTTTTCAGACTAATTATAATTTTTAACTCCGTTACCCAAGCTACTTCGCATTTTGTACAGAAATAAATGTAAATTATTAAAATATCAACAAGGTTATACATTCCTTTCAAAGTTCCTTATTAAAATAGAAGCAATTTTTATTATTGAGATTCCTTAACCCAATGCAAATAATAGTAGAGCAGCCTGAGCTAAAATCAAAGTCGTATTTCATATGTCGATCATATCTAAAATGACTGACTCATTCCAGGTTAAAGTTTTTGGTTCGTAAATGGAAGAGAGCCAGTACCACTGTGTCCACTGCTATACAAAACAAGCATGGAGTTGCTGTAGATGTACAAGTTAACGGTAATTTTTTAGATTTGTTGAAACCCACCTTGTTTGGTCAAATGTACTTAACCCTTTAACTACCGCTGTCGACTCAAGTCCGAAAATTACATAAGTAGAAAAATATACGGCCGATTTTGATCAGTAAGATGGCGCTGGAGAGCTGAATAATTTCTGCGTTTGCCAATATAAGATGATATATAGGTTTGCATTTGATATTTTTTAGTTATTTGAGTTTTAAAAAATGTATACATATATGTGTGGTTTTGGTTGTTTTAATTAGTTTTAATTTTGGTTTTAGTCCCCGATTAGTTTTCAACTATTGTCGTCATGGTTCGCTTGGTTAGTTTGAAAACAATCCATTCGTTTTTGGCTTGTATATTTTGGATTAGGCTTTTTTTTGAGCTTATGGAGGGTAAAAACAGAAGAAGCTGTCCTTTTGTGAGCTGATAATGATTCTAAAAGCAGTTGTGCTTCATTTTTGAGTAGTTCTAGCAATGAAGAACCTTTTTGAAAATGTTTTGCATCAGTTTTGTTTTGCTGTGGCTATGTGTTTGTGTTTTATTGGGCAAGTATAAAAAAAAAATGATTTGCGTATTACGGCGTCATCAGTCAAATTGTGACGTCATCACAAAAAGAGTAGTACAAAAATGTTCCAAAGATAATCATAAATAACTTTGCTACATACTGTTTTGTTTGTAAATGAGGAAAAAATATAGTTTTTGTTGATCTAAATAGTTACACATGACGTCATTGCAGAATATATGACGTCATCGAAATTTTACTATGCAAATAAAAAGAAAATTTATTACTGATCAACTTTTCTGTTGATCATATCATGCTTACATCAATAGTTTTGTGTACAGAAGCTTTTAACCTAAGGTTACTTAGCCGAAAAATGAACTGAAAAACAGCCGGAAGTTAAAGGGTTAATACTTACAAAACATACTTATTTACTGCTTTTAAATGCGTTACCATACACACACACACACACCTAAACAAACACCATTCCGATTACTTTTGTTATTTACCTCCACACTATTTCTCCTCACATCCGTCTTTGCTTTACTTTCGATCCATCCCTATATTCAGTTATGCTGGTTCTCAGCAGTTAGTCAGATCCCAGTATTACCATCGTGCATACTTCTCATTTTATCTGTCTCTCTCTAACTCCCTATTTTAAAATAGTGTGCAAACTTGCTTCTATGCACAATATGATTGTAATAATTTAACACAAATGGCTTTTTTAGAACCTTCCTTTTAAGAATTGACGGCACTGTTATGGAGAAATACACCATTGGTATCAATTTGCACTGTTTACGCAATAAAGCAAATTAATTTAGCTTGCTTTATTTGCTTTTAAATATTACAACGATGCACAAATAAAAGTTTCCAAATATACCCTGCCGTATGGAATTGGTTGAGCAAAAGCGGTTACAGCACAATAACCACTTCCAAACACACTGAAATAAATGTGCTGTTTGTAGCTAATTGGCTGATTCGTGTAATTAAACGAATAAAAAATCTAATGAATATTATTTTCCCCTCAGGTGTGAATCCTCATGGAAGTCGACATCATCGAGCTGATCGACCCACTTCACCCTACTTATCCCGCACACCCTCTCCTCGACCAATAGAATCGCATGATTCCAGGTCACATGACCGCCCCATCACCCGGCACGAACCACCCACCCACGACATCTCACCCTATCACAGGGGAATCCATACTTCACCCTACAGTCGACCACAGGCGTACAGGTCATCGTACGAACGGGATTTAGGGGTCAGTGCGGCGAATTCGAGGAGACTGTCACCCGCAGCAGCTGCTGCATACGCGTCACTTGATCGGTAAATATTCTTTTAATTACTTTTTAACCATTACAACAAATCATTATAAACAAGACAGTTTCCTTCCTTTAAGGAATCAAATCAATTGTATATTTTTCTGCACAACTCAATATCTTATTTAAATAAATATATTTTAATTCATTGTTTACAAATTTTGATTAGATAAAAGAATCTTATATTGTGGTGGTATTAGTTTTTTGTTTTACAAATTGCTTATTTTGCAAAAAAATGTATCCAAAGAGTAATATCAGGATATGTTTTATTTTAAACCGAGGGATTTAGAGATAACATTACATTAAATGTATTTACCCATGATTTGCTCAACTATTTGTTTTATACAATTTGTCATCGAATTGTCACCAATTAACAAATATATTCTCCGCAGTTCCGGCCCTGTTGAATCCGACCCGTCGTTGAACGAATACATCCGAAAGTTAGAAAATCTGCAGCGGAAACTTGGTCAGGGTACCTCCCCACGCAGGTACCCTGTGTAACAACATCTCCTGACCCTGCACCTACAAGTAGCTTCTCTAGCGATAGCGTAGCTGACACTCAGTTCAAAAATGCAGTGACATTGGGCGAATTTCGTGCTCGGAGTTAATTTGCTGCCTAACATTTCTCGTTTGCTTAGGCTTGAGATTGGGGTGCCTCGGAAGTTTTATCGTACTTAATTCTTATCGTTCCACCTTATTTACGCCGTAGCTACCTTTATCACATTTTACAGTGTAAATATGGACGTATGTTGTTACTGCTAAACCGTAGATATTTTGTAAAGAAAATTTCCTAACGCCTGTAACAGTAATGTGACATATTTTATAAAAAAATACTTTTTTACTTACAAAATCAGTGTCATGCATTGAAAATCTTTAATTTATACTTGTTGGTTTAAACAGCTGTGTTCGTAGTTTTTTAAAAGTAGTTTTGTATTTTTGCCAACTCACATCTTTGTATAAACTCTTCAAAATCCCTTGTAACACCAATCTGAAAGGCTTTACCTACTGTGACACCGTTAGCAGATACCTGTAAACCTATACAGAATTCTAAAGTGTAGCTCTAGCACTATTTATATACCGTGTTATTTAGCTGTGACGCCGTCCAGAACTTTTTTTGTATTTTTTCATATTCTGGAACTGTTTTGCGTGTCCAAACAGAAATATAGATTGTTCCATAAAACAGTTGTGTTTTAAACGGAGTTTTTATTGCATAGGGGGGAATACAAAAACAAGGCAATATACTATAAAGAGCAGGTCTAAGCATGAACGTGAACACTTATGGAGCATTGTGTTCTATGTCCTTATACATTAGATCGGGTGGATGATGTTAGAGACACGCAATTTATCAGAAAAAAAGTTTCAATCATTCTAACGAGCTGTCGGGGCCTGGTCCAGAAGGTTTTTGATCACCACCTTCACCGCCCGACGACTTTCCTTTATACAGCGCACTTTTTAATGCAAGATTCGCTTCTCTAAGTTCGTTTATTCTCTTCTCGGTTTCACTCATCCATGCCGCATATTTGCTATCCCACTTTTCACGGAGCTGGAACGAAATTGTGTTCAGGTGACCAGGATTAACATGTTTGTAACATGCCTACTGGACACTACCATGTCAGTTGCACATATATCCACTAGGGCAGGGATGTCCAACATTTTATTGCAGTGGCCCGTATTTTCACTTAAAATAATTCAATGGGCCGCAGAACCTATTAAATTTCAAGAAAAATTAGTACATAAAGAAACATTTAAAAACCATTAATTTATAATCCTGTATTCCTGTTGCTCCCATACTTACAGCCTACTATTACTGCGCTCCTAAAAGCTGACTGATACATTTTAATTAGGCTAAGATTCAAAGTCCAAAATACTACTTGGAGTGAAAATAACTAACGGGCCGCAGGTTGGACATCCCTGCACTAGGCCGAACAATATCATAAATACCAATAAAAGCCTACCTCCTGTTTCATTCGATCCGAGGTTTCCAACCATTGCGCTTCCTTTATACTGAGTTCGTCGTACAGTGATTGGACTTTTGTTCTCATCTCTGCATTTTCAGTCATCAGGTCATTGATAAATCCTTCGCGGTCACTGCAATCATTATTTTTACTTAATAAATGAGAATTCGCGCATATTAACAATGTTCTTAACTGACGTGTTTTCCTTCGTTTTATTCTCCTCTTGCATCGCTTTCATTTCCAATCTCTCCCGCAGCCTCTCCAACTCAGTCCTTGCGTCATCCGCAGCCGCTCCCTTCTCCCTCCCCTCCGCTCTCACTTTCTCCAGCTCCAGTGCGTGAGTTTCCCTCACCAGTCCAAAATCTTTCTCACTCTGCTCGAATCTTGATTTCCATGATTCTTTTTCTTTTGTCAGTTTCGCGATCTCTTCATCTTTCGACCTTAGCTGTTTTCTCAATTCCTCATTTTCGTGCTGAAGAGAATCCTGCTTCACTTCAGATTCTTTTAGTTTTCGTTCAAGTTCTTTGTACTTGTAAGTTTCCACGCCAGCAGATTTGCCGAGGTTTGGCTGTTCAACTTGCACGATCTCTCGTTCGCGTTTGATTATCGTGCTGTTTTTAGCTTTGCGAAGGTCGCCCAGTCGCTGGAAAATATGCGCTTTATTAAAATATGCTGAACTTGTAAAATAGACATACTATATTTATCTTATATTCACTAGGTTATGCACATTGGTGGAACATCTAAATATCACCAGACAATCAAACATACTCTCAGTGGCGTTAACCGATCCATTTTTAAATTGTTTCTAAATTTTTATAAATCCTTGCAAAACGCATTGATAATAATAACGTTTAATGTTTTAATTTCACAGCCATAGACGAACCTGTTTAAGAGTCGAAACTTCTGTTTCCAATTCTTTGACTTTACTTTTTAACAGTAAAGCGTTGTCGTCATTTGTCTTCTTAGCGCTACCATTTCGTAGTTTGCTCATTTTTTCTAGCAATCTTAGTGAATCAATAAGAGAATTGGAACCTATAATGAACCATTTGTTTTGTGAAACATGTACACATAAATCCGTTTTATTATTTGAGTAATAACTGAGACTATACGTGTGTAAACAACTTCGCTACACAAATAACTTCACCATTGTTATCGGTATCAGCAGATGCCGATTTATCATTTCTCATCACACGAACTTGACTTTGGTCGCCTTTTTGGTTAATATTACATAATTTCGGGTGAGAAATTTAATAAAAAAGAGCAAAGTCAATGGCGAAATAAAAAATATAACCTGGAGAGCTGTTCTATATTCGCTGCCGTACATAATCACTGAACACTAGCATTCCTGCCTAACAACAACAAGTCTCAATGGGATTGTGCGCGAGGTATTGTTCGAACTTTCCTTTGTCGAGATGTCTCACAATGTATCAGAGGAATACTGTCAAGCACTCAATATCTCTTCAAAGCAAAGTATAAAATACTCAAGCCCGTTGCCCCGTCGGGGGTTATTAATTAAACATCGTACGTGACACTGAAGTGATCAGCTATGGCATATACGTAAAGCATTATAACTGTTTCGAAAAGTAATTCGTGGAAACCTAAGGTTTATTAAAAACAACATCATTGCTAATATGTTGACATAACTTAAATATTTTTTCAGATATTTTGGACCTAAGTCGTCACCTTCCAATTTAAATTTGCTTTTGTTTAGACTTAAAACGTCCTGTTTTACCTGCTGCGCAAATCTGCCATTTTCAATATTTCTAATTCGCCTGTACTCTGTACACACCATTAAGTATTTTAAATTCAACACCCGGTCTCTGTGGCAATTGTTATTTACCCAACTTGGCCCTTTCTAATATTTTCACCATTCAGTTTACATTTTACATATTTGTACTGTGGTTAGGTGAAACGTGATACAACGACGCGCTCTGTAACATAGTGTTGTATATTTGAATTTCCGCTAATTTAAAACGGGCAAAGGTTTTAATGATTTAAACAACACATAAAATTAAAGTCACTAGAGTACATTGGTATAATAATCCAAGGTTATTTCAAAATTTAAAACTTTACCTAATAGTGAATTAAAATGAGTTTTTAAAAGTTGTTTTGGCATGGTTAATGGTTATTTCGCTTTATATTTTTTGTACCCTCAGTGTCATTATTTTAACCCTATGTACACACAGACATATTTAATGTTACTTGTACAAAACAAATTCGCTTTGTTTCCTTTTGTTGAAGCACTCATCGCCAGATGGCGCCATAGAGTACGACACACAGTTCCAACGAAGTGTCACAAACGTAAGCCGATACAAACAGAGACAAGATTACAACAAAAAAGTGTCGTGTTACAATTGAATCTGTGTATTGTGTAACCAAGACAAGGGATACACCAACTAATGAAAGTTGGTAAATCATTTATTAAATTTTCTGTCGGCAGACACCCAACATTATATTTAACAATGTCAGCTTAAAGTTATGTATTTGTAAAGTTGTTTTAAAATCTGTCATTTATATTTTATATAATAACGAAGATTTCGCATGCTTTTATTGGGATTTGTGTAAGATTTTTTTGTCCTGAGTTTACTAATTACAAACAGTAGTTTATATAGAATGAAAGTGAGATAGGGACTTTAGTGAAAGCTATATTGGTTTTTAACTCTTTCTAAATTGAGTCAAATTTAATTTGTTGTTTACGCAGGTAATGTCAACTACGATAGGCCATGGTAATTTGAAATTAAAATGTGCTCAGGTATAGGCCTATCGAAATCCTCGGGTGCTAAAGTGCTATTGATTCTAAGTGAGCAAACTGAGCACTTAAAATGCCACTTGTGATAAAAACGAGGCCAATTATTTTAAAGAAAGTATTAAGCAAAACATAATAACTTGAAAACAAAACAGTGAGTAATGAGGTTTTTCGTAAGAAAGAAAGCTTATTTATTATCTTTAGAACTAGAATGCAGTTCATAAACTAGCGTTAAATATAAATGGGACAATACCAGCATCTTGCAAACAATCTTGCCTAACAAGTTCATTCTCAACGATTAGATTTTTAAAGTATTATAAGCCGGACAAGGGTTATTTCAATAGTAACCTACGAACAAAAAGATCACAGGAAGTCTTGTTCGTATAGTACTTACCGTTGTCATAAAGTATGCAAATAGCATTTTGTGTCATCATAAAACTTTATATTATTACGTCAACAGCGTCACAGATTCAAAACTGTCTGTGCTGCTAGTAACAGGATTGCGTGACGTTAAAGTCTTGTATTATTAAGTTGTACATGTTTTTATCAACAATAAGAGGCGAATGAGTATTACCAAACTACCAAACCGGCATAGGCTAGCCGTTCTTCCGGGTTTAGGAGATTCCCGATCAGCTAGTATTGCAGGGAACGACATTACAACAACACTTGCAACTTTTGACGAAGAAAGCAACAACCGACAGTTGGTCCCACTGCCATCTTACCCAAATTCGAAACAAAATGTTGGAGTTTTACCAACTTGGAATGGCTCGACCTCTTTACGGTAAGGCAACGATCTGTACAAAGACTCGCAGTCAAATTGCTGCTACCAGTATTGTTTGGCTTGCATTATACTGATACAGTATATAGAAACCGTTGCTGGAGCTAAAGCGCAAAAACCCTAGTGTCGTTAACACGTTTTATAGTATTTTCTTGCATTGTTTTGGTTACGACTCGTATGCTTAATAACTTTTATATTGTCGCTGTTAAGGTCAAGAGAAAGCGATGAAAGTCTTGGAGGACATATTCAAAATGTGGTCGGCCGTATAACTCGACTGGAAGAGGGTAACAAAGCTATATTAGAAGAGGTAGAAATTGTTTTAATAAATTTAATTGCATTAAAATAACTTAAACAAGTGCATTTGCACTTAAATCCAGTGCGTAACCAGTTTAAATTTTTGAACCACTTCTTGTCTGGCTGTCTTAAGTATTGCGCTTAATACGGTGGTTATGGCTGTATTAGTATCTGAACTCTGACCAACGACAGGCTGTATCACGGGGGATCAAGTACTAAACACTACTGCAATTGCTCAGTCAACACCAGTGTGAGAACCGGGTATAACTCCCTTCGTTGTCTCATCCCGAGATCCCGGGAATAAACAGTTTCTGATTCTACGTGACCTATACAGAGAGGGCCAGCGAATACCGTTCATAATTTTAAGATTTGGCATTATTTAAGTGCGCTATTTTTGACTTGTCCATTTTCGTCTTAATTTTAATCCTTTCGTGCGCAGTTGTCATAATATACCAGACTACTATTATAATGTGACGGAATGACACGGATTAAAATCTTTTTTAAGTCTTATTTTGTTGAATATTTGTGCTATATGTGTATTCCAACTGCTTTTGAATTTGCGTTCAGGTATATCGCCTGCAAAGCAGCGCCAGAACAACAGATCAATCCAGGAAAGAAGCGACAAAAGAAGAAAAGAAAATTCAACGGGAACTCATGGAAACGATGCGCTCATCTAATGACGTCATCAGTCAGCTGACGTCACGCCTACGTAAAGCTGAAGAGAAGCTGCACCGTGAAAGAGAAAACTTACAAAATATAACAGTACAATCAAGAAAATTAGAACAGGTAAGAGATAGAATTGTTACACCATATGTGTGTTAATATATGTATCGGACAACTCGACCGAATCTTATACTCATTAGGTTCACTGTAAAAGTCTACTGGAAACATTTCCGTCACGATTTCGCGGTAATTTAAACAAAAACGTTTTTATGCGTTTTTAACAAATATCGACTGCTATTATTTTACCATTACTTTAACTCATCTGGATAAGATAATTGATTACAATTTGTAAATTTATCCGATTGCCGAGTATGGCTGAGAGGTCTAATATTAAAATTCGACAATGATGATTTAATTATGGCATTGTTCACAACCCTGTTTGTGTATCGTATAACTTTTTTTTATTTATAATCTTTTTAATGATTATTTCATGCTTTTGCCCTTCGTCATGGAATCGAATTAGGTTTTTAAAATATTATTTGCGTGTTTAATGCTTTTAAATACCCGGGTGACAAACTGCCAGTAAATAGAGCTGGTCTGTGTTGGTTTTAACGAGTCGTTCAGCTGAAATCGTTACAGCTAGAAGGACGCTATAAAACTAGCAATATAATTAGAATACTCGATATAAAATATGTATAAAATGTCGCTTTTTAATATAGTCTATTTAGTGGATATACCATAAGAACATTATTTTGAACTTTGTATCTTCGTAGGCGCTTTTCAGCTCCCAAAAAGAAGCGGATACCCAGCGAGATGCACAGGGTTCACTGATAAGCGACATGCGACATAAACTCGACGATCTGTCTCGTAAATTTGAGAAGGGCGACAGAACTGCGGAAAATATTGTGGACGAGTTTCACCAACTCAAGAGCAAGCTGGACATGCAGGTAAATATGCTTTATGTTCTACTAGCATACTCTTCAGACAGCTTAATAACTTGGAATCAGGTCTTTATTTAAGTCATCATATAAACCTAGGTCATCGTATAAACCGCATTATAACTATATAGTAAATTCACTTAGACCGTTTAAACAAAGCTTCACTTAATATTAATAAAATAATTCTAAATGTACTACAATATCCTCGGCAATTCGACATTGGAATCGCGGTATTCTGACGATTATCCGTGATTATGCCAACGAGGCGAAAGATCGGTTCATAAACACTTTCCTTTTGCGACTCTTTGAAGTACATACCACTTTTCCATGTCACACAGGCAATGGAATTTAACCACATACAAAGCGAAATGAAGCAACGATCCAAACGAACGGAGGACGAAATCAAACAAACTCTACAAGAAACCAGACTACAAAAGGACAACAGTAGCATGGCGGAGCAGAGTAATCTACAACTGAGGTGATCACAGCAATAAGTATAAGCATTAAATCATCCAAATGGGGGAAGAAATTAACGAATCTGCATGATATAGAATAAATAACATTCTGGTGGTGGTAAGTTCTCTGCAAAGTAACACACCCCGACCAACACATAACAACATTTCCTAATCCTCTATGCATATTCCCTACGTTTTGACCACCTTTCCGATTACGGTTACCATATATAATGTTTAAGGTCTTATGGAAATTAAATCTTAATATCAATTAAATGAAGTATTTACCTATAACCCTGTTGTTCCTAGGCACATGTTGGAGTCTCGCATAGCTGAAGCTCGAGATTCAGTTGTTGATCTTCGTAACAGAGTCGCTCATGCTGAATCTGAAGCGAGATCACAAGTTCAACAGGTATGGATTGCGTTGCATACCTCACCAATACATTGAAATAACTGCAACAATCCGACATGCACTATTGATGAAAGCGATTTTCGACGTTTCTGTATATACCACATACACACTTCAAAATGTTTTGTGTTTTGTAACAATTGGCCCATTTCTTTTAATAGGTTGCCCTCAAAGTGTCGGAGATGCAAGCTAATTTAAACGATCTAGGCCACAAGCGATTAGAGGAAATCCAATCATTAGAGAAATCAAGGCAGGAACAGAGTTACTCCGAAGAAAACGAACGACTGAAACTACACAAGAAAATACAGGTCTAATGTAAAATTGTATAGTTGCGAAAATCCTTTCTAAATAGTCTCAGCAAAGCGTGCTTTGGCGTATTATTTTGCTTGTGTTATTGCGCTATATAATTACGTCTTGCTTAGTTCAACACTCGTCAGCCAAACATAAATATTTGCATTAATTATACTTTGACGTTGTTTCCTACCAAGGTAACGTAAGGATAGTATAGAATATTCATGTTTATACCCGTGAATGGGAAAACCAAGGGGGTTAACACACATACAATCCTTAGATTGCCTCGCTCCCATCGTCGGGTTATCGGAGCTATTGCAGTTTGTTGTATGATTGAGACATTTCCACAATTTGGTAGAACCCATTAATTCTCTGGGTTCAGGCAATGTCCGTTAAGTACCTTTAGATTCTAGTGTATTGTAAATTAAAAAAATGCATAACCGATATTTTTATTAGTTCTGAAATCCTGTGCTTCCAGGTTGTGGTAGAAGAGATGAGCGAAAAGTTGCTCCAGAAAGAGTCGAGACTCCGGGAAGAGGCACTTCGGAAGTTTGTGGATGTCGAAAAGTTGATGCAGAGAGAAGAAACTTCCAGACTGGACTTTGAGCGACAAATTAGAGAGGAAACAGAGAACAGGTCCAATTAAGTTTTAATCCGTTGTATTCATAGCATACTTCAGCCTAAATGAGGCATGTGCAATCGGCAGACTACTGACCGACATTGGCTTAATTTTCTATATTGCAATGTTTCCTTGTAAAATGCAGATGGTATATCCTGCTATACCGACACACAGTCCATTTAGCATTTGTGCATGTTGTTCTGCCCATGTCTGTCTTACATGACTTTTACATATTGGAATATTGCTAATGCATTAAATTAGTTTATGATCAAAACAAACAGTCTAAAACACATCACTTATGAAAATTTTACGATCATTATATTTAATCGGCGTTTAAAACTTATGATTTGAGTTATTTCCTTTTCCACCCAGGTGGAACCACCAACAGAAGATATACAACGAGGAGATGCAGTCTATTAAGGAGATTCGACGAACCGAGCGAGTCAGACATTCCACCAACTACAAGAAGATCGACGAGATGATTAAAACGCTAGAACGAAAAATACACCAGGACAGGTAGTCTTCAGCTATACAAACTAAATTTATGTTTATTATGTTTTTTTGTTGTAAGTGGTCGTGCCTTTTAATAATTACAAACATTGGTTAGTGTCCATCCTGCCATGTTTATTTGCATTACTCGTATACAAACTGCAACAGTTGATTTGGTTATTAAAAAATAGCCATTTTCCTATATTATAAATCTTTATATGTTCTTTTAACGAACGTCGTTTGACCCTCTTTTCCTCTTTCTCTTCTCGTATATTGAATAACTTTGTACCTTCGTAACATGAACGAAACTAGTTTATTTTACTACTCGCATTAATTCCTTGTCGGTTTACCGTAGGAAATCACTGGAAAAGGTGTTGCTCGCCGAAATAACCAAGCGAGAGGAACAATCGAGTAATGTAGGCAGCCAGGTGGAAAGTGTACGAGAACAACTTCGAATAGCGGTGTCCACTCTGCAACAAGCTATCGGTGGGCTGCAGTTTAAAGTCTCTAAAGACAGGGACCGCGTTCTGAGCGAGGTATCGCACTGCCAAAATATGTTCCTAGCACATTTTGTTACTTAGTATAGACATGTATAGTTGGTTAATGAAAATACTTAAATGATTTTATTCGTTAAGCCTTACACGTTGTCAAAACTGTCCAATAATTGCATTAACGAAAAAGTAACTAGAATGCGGTTAGATTTCTTGATAACTGTTCAAAATCCGAACTCCAACATTCGCAATTATCAAAATACTATGTGTTCACTCCGAAAATCGCATTTTTTTAACCAAGCTCAAATTCGAACCCATTGGTCAATAAGACCGTTTATATATATCGGTCACAAGAAAAGGATTTTTTACCGGTCTAAATGACATTTAGCGGTGAATTACTTCAGATTAAAAGCAGAATGGAAGATGGCGAAAGCAAGCTGAACAGAGCGCTGACGGACGCTGATGCGAGACTGACAGCTCTTTCTATCCGTCTCACGCAACAGGTTCGAACAAATAGTTTATTTTAACATTTTCTAACCGAGTTTTGAAGCCATGATCGGTTGGTTACTCGGTCAATTTTTGTATAAAGTCGGTGTATGTATCGGTCGTGTTCGGTCACACAACCGTGCTTTGACCATTCATAGCATAATTTGTAGAAAACTAATTTCATGTTCACTCTCATACGCGTCGTTTTATTCATGCAATATTATTCAATTTTATTCGATTCTGTCGAAGGCCTATTAATATTTGTGGTTGGTATCTGTATATCGATCCCAGCACCCTTTTAAACAACAGAGCCACGTCGGTGTTGTTTCAATGGTGTTTTTGTAGGAAGAAACCTTGGAGTTAAAAATGGGCGAATTCAAGTCCACAGTGCGTGAACAACACAACGAAATGATGCACAATACCTCGGAGTGGCGGGAGGTCATGAATAAAGATATCACAATGATGCAAGACACTTTGAAAAGTAAGTTACAACAACCTATGACTAATTGAATATTGTAATAAATTCCCGACTCAAATACTGGCGAAAGGTGCCTTAATTCCACGGTTTGTTTTCAAGTTTAACTTACATCTTTTAACTAAATACTAAATACTAAATACTTACTGTCATTTTTGACATTTTATCTACTTTTTAGATCTGCCGCAAGAATTAAAGGAAACACAAGAACGGGTTGAACTTTTAAAGGGTGAAATTGAAACTAAGAATACTCTAGAATCCGAATCCAGGTTTAAAGACGCTGAGTCAACTAAAAAGCAGCTACGTCAGATGACACAGCATTTCGAGGACTTGGATTCCTCTTTGTATGAGGGAAAGCTTAAATTCGACCAGTTGCAAAGAGATGTGACGCTCGCCCAAGGAACGTTAACACAGGTAGACTAATGTAAATAAATCTAGCGGATGCCTCCAATATGACTTTCTAAAGCAGTCACCCAACTGTTCTGACGATGAGAGGTCTATGATTAGTGACACGGTATCTATATGTTAAGGGCATTCATCAGAGACGCTAACCAACCAACATAAGGGCAACACTAAAAGGAGGGAATGAGGGAAACCGCTTACCAAAACTATGGAAACTCATCCCAACCCTTCTCCAAACGCACATCTCCCAAAAACTAACGCTAACGTTAGCCCCAGCCCTAACACTAGCCCTAAAACCCTAATATTAATTTTAGTGTGCAGTTTCCGTCCTTCCCCCTTACCCTCCTTTTAGTTTCCCCTAGTGAGAAAAAAAAATGATCGCAAATAGGGCCATACCTTAGCCACGGACGCATCACGCATATATCAAATTTTAACCAATTTTTGAGAAACTTCAAGAGGTATACTGACCGCGCCATTCAAACCCATATTTTCCACCACTTACAACAGATGGAGCGTGTGGCGGTCGATTCTCGAACCAACCTCACTCTTCGAGTCAACTCTGAGACGAAGATGCGAATGGAGGAGACGAGCGGCATCAAACAAGATCTCGCTCGATTGAAGATGGAAATACAACCACTGTTGTGGAAGCAGAAGACGGAAGGACGGACTTTCATAAAAACACCATCTTCCAGTTTAAATGAATGGGGATTGTACCAATGTGCAAGGTATATTATTGTTTGAACAAATTTTGTGTAACTTGGTTGTTTGATATTTTATAGATAAAAGTTATGCAGATTACCAAATCCAGTCGATTGAATGTAAAAGTGCAGATAAACTAAGTTCACAATATTTTCCCTTCGCTCGCCATATATATATACGCTAGATTTACCAGAAGATATTTGGTCATTGTATTTAATATTATTTAATAACTGTTACGAACGAATTATTCGGTGGTTCAGAAAATGCCCCTAAACTAATAAATTTCTTTAAAGTTGTTATCGGGTCATGTTTTAAATCTGCAATGGATTCGTCACGAAGATCGTATTTATATAAAATTCGGTCTTTAAACCGGTTGTTATCCACCTTAACCAGTCTGTCATACGACCGTTCATAAATTGCTAATTTTTTTACCGGGCTTTTAAACTCATGATGGGCTCTTTGCTAAGATCGTTTTTTGCATGTAAGTATGTATATTTATCGGTCGCTTTCACCATTCGGCCACACGAGAGACACGACCGTTCATAAATTGTTTACTCGAAGGTGGTACGACATTAAAATGCGATGGCTCCATCTTCTGGACAAAAGTCGACAAAGAAAACGATCTCCTCCACAGTACTTCCCCGTCCGACATCCGACACCTCCGGGATCTGTATCTCCTGAGTTTGTAGCTCCGGGTCCTAGTGCCAGAACGCCGGGTCCAGACCCGGACCAAACTGATTACTCGGGGGAAGATACAGAATTGGTGAGAAGGTTTAACGAATTGCTGATAGGAACTGGTTTAACAGTTTTAGCAAATGTTCCACGTTCTAGACTATATGGAAGACTATTAACATATTTCAATCCTGTGGAATATAAGTAACGAGTTTTACAATATTTAAAACAACATCTTCAACTGGACGATGTGCGCGAGTACCTACCCAAATTGTGGCTTTAATACTCCCCGCACTTTACAAATTCAACCAGATGTTAAATGCAAAATTTATCTACTCAAAGTTTTGTATATAATATCGTATGTGCCACCAGCACAACCAATACCCTTTGTTCGCTACCAACAATCATAATTCTCAATTTTTATTTTTCACCAACGTATTAAACTGAAGTTTAATTTAATTCCGACCATAATTCGCAGGAAAATTTAGGTGATGAAGGTAATTCTTCCATCCGGTCTGCTTCCTCTCCTGTGATCTCTGTCGGTCCCCATGATGACGATGACGTCATCAGTGACGTACCTGATGACACAGAAGGAAACATGCCGCCAGACGGCGCCATAAATCCTCAACCTGCATGGTACAACAAGGATAAGGTTGACGGGAAACCGAGTCCAACTGAACCGAAAACACCAAGAACCTCGCACAAGAGCGCCACTCCCAATAACCACCGCAGCCCGGCTCAACAAAGCCCACAACCGAGCATCAAAACACCAACTGGAAGTAAAACCTCCCGACGCCCGTCGAGCCAATTACGTTCAAGTGGTGCGTCTCAAAGCAGGAATAGCGCTACAAGAACTCCGTCCACCGGGGCTCCGAAGAAGCGCTCACAACACGTGCAACTCGGAGAAGGCGCCTCGTATGACATGGAGGGCCGTAGAAACTAATTATGTCCCTAAATCCGAGATTTCACCGCGTTTGAAATTAGAGAACACAACAATTTCGATACCGACACCAAGAGAGCTGTATTCACCCACACTGTTTTTTTATACTTGCTGCTACCCACCATCACTGTGCGTTTTTTTAGACTTAGATTGTTTCGTACGATTTACATAGTAGTCGATTGGTATATGTTAATACAATAATCAAACAAAAACGTATTGTAGATTTTATAAAAGAAAACCTGGATGACGTACAGTTGTCCCATTTACACCAGAGATTTCATGCATTTGTATTTAGATTTAAATTTGTACAATATTTTTTCAGGAACCTAACTTTTTATTTTATTTTTTTTTTATTTTTTGTTTATTTATATTACGTTTATGATGTTAATATTCTCGATGCAAAAACGTTTAAACAACGGGTGGTCGTCAGAATGGTGTTCGCAGTCAGGTATTCTTTTTAAACTCAGCCAACTGATGCCTGAATGTACTTCAGAAAGAGAACATTTGTAAGTTTTTCTGCAAAACTTCATAAATTACTGCATTTTTATTTGTGGCACTATTGTAAAAACATATTGGCGATTGGTAGATTTCAAAAAACTTTAGTCTCAAGAGTTTTTATTTAATTAGTTTTTTCAAACTTTCTAAATACTAGAGAATTTTTCAAACTGCTAGTATTCCAGCAATGTACATTTTTATGGTAATTAGAGAGCCTTGCTTTCAAAGTAACAAGTTGATCTTTTGTTTGATTTTGAGAGGCGAACCCAACCTATTGCTTTGCGGAAAGGGCAATTTGAACCATACCCACTCTGTATTTTGTATAGCACTTCAGAGGTTTGAGCACCTGGTAAAGAGTCTTCATTCAGGCGTTGGTCCGTGGAGCAGAAAACAATAGTTTTTTTTAAGTTTCGACAAAGGACTAGTTTTAGTTCAAATGTTGAACTGGACATAAGGGATTAAAAGAATGTGTTTCACTCTCTCTTACCTTAAGCATTGTGTAGGCCTACAACAGGGTATAAAGTTATTATATTTTGTAGTTAGAACGGATGTTCATGTTTATACCAGGATGCAATCATTGGATTCCTTCGTGTCCAAAGTTGGATTACCGGAGTTATTGCATTGTGTTAATTACGGTGGCGATATGGCAGCGGTTTTTGTTTGACCCGTACAACTTCTGGGTTCAGGTAAAGACTAGTAGTTTCAAACCCACCAGATTTAAGCCGACCGCCCAATGAGCTACGAATGAACTATACGGCCGGTTATTGAACTTACACAAAAATGTTAAATGATTGTATTGTTTAAAAATATTAATAGAACTATATGACCGCCCCGACAATGTTGGGACACTTAGGGCTGTTTTTGTGGATTACGTTGATTATTACACCTGGCGTGTTATCTAACTGCCCAGATGGGTGCGAATGCAAGGACACCAAAGTTGCTTGTAAGATACCAGCAGCACGTGCTGTACCCCGATTGAGGATTCCAGATAACACTACTGTCTTGGATTTATCAGGTAAATTGTTAAACGTTATCGGTCTATAAAGATCGTTTTAAAAACTGTAGATGTGTTGTAGGAACATGTGACTGTACCGCTTTACTAATCTATATTATTGGGGCGACCTAAAAATGATTCTTATGGCCGCACGGTATTTACTTTGCTTGGCTCATTTTTGATCGTAATGAACTTATCTAACGATTTCAGTTGTTGTTTAGTGTCTAGTATTTTTATAGGCTAAACGCAGTGCTAGTGTATTATAGTTTCTTATTTGTTTTATATTTTGGGAGATTTCCAGGGGTGAACTGGGTTATTTTATTTTAATATTTATATTGGTAATTTGTTTTAAACCTCTACCATTTTATTTTGAAGAAATTGCCCATACCAGTCCCGCAAAAGAAAAAATAGAAAAGGAGAGTAAAATAAAAATGCTTTTCTTGCGAATTCGAACTCTAAATTAAATGAATTTAATGTCGCACGAAATGATAGTAAACGAATCTGGGTTTTTATTCTTAGGGGATTTCCCCAAAGCGAAGGGTGATTTTCTACTTTGTAATTTCAGAAAAATAATTCCATAAAGTTAGTTTTAATAGTTAAACATGTGCCCGAGCTTATTTTATGCCTAATTTTAAAAATCATGCCTTTATCTAATATTGGACCAGTCAGTTAGCCACACGTGCTGAGATTTAGATGAAAGCGAATAGGAGTGGACAAGTGGCGCTTTCTCATCTCTCATGTACAGGAATAAACATGAATATCCCATTTTAACTTTTGATCATCCCACCAGATCGTTCTTGTGCATATGCCATTGCCAAACTTGTTATACGGGCCGAAAGCTGGTAAATTTAAAACCAGTCAAAAGCTATTCCGTTTTTTTCTAGTCATTTTTAGCAGGTGTTGCTTGTACCAATTGATTAATTGTTGTATTAAGTCATAGTCATGTGATTCCATGATTACAAACATAATTAAAAAATATTTGAAATACGTAAATATTATATACATGATTTTAAGCTTAAGAATTTGATTTTAAGGCAACAACATACTTAATGTGCCTCCCGATTCGTTTAAGCACTTGCCCAACCTTGAAGAATTGATTCTTGATGACAACAAAATCTATTTCCTTCAAGATGGAGCTTTTAGTGTAAGTAGTTTCTGTAATCTCTTCTTTTAGATTCAATGTTAACTCTCTTTCTCTCTGGTAAGCTTGGAGCATTTGGAAAAATGCTTCACTGTGATATTAGATACATAAATTAGTAATCCCTAATTTCCAATGTTATAGAAACTTGTTTTACCTCTGTAAGAACAGGTTTATAGTTAAAATTCTATTACAGAACTGTCCGAACCTTCGAAAGATATCTCTTGAAAGTAACAATCTACACATGATTGAAGATGAGGTGTTTTCCGTAGTTTCTAACTTGGAGGAACTCTATCTTGCCTCAAATAGTCTATCTCAACTGCCACATTTACACCACAATGTAAATCTGACTACTTTGTGTACATATGGGAACAAAATCAAAGAGATTCCACATGATGCTTTTACAAGTAAGCTCATTCTCATAGCTTTGTATGTATAGACAATAGACATAATGCTTGAAACGCCACTACATTATTTTAAAAAGTTTTAGCCAATTAATTTGAAATAATATGTCCAAGTTTCAAGAATATAAGTGTGATTGCGAGGGCACCAGTTTCTTTAAGTGACTGTCACTGTTTTTAAGTAAATCCACTTGTAATGTGTGAGAGCAAAAATGTGGATTATATAATCTAAATAAAGCATTACCCAGGACATGCTAGAGCAGTGGTTCTCAAACTTTTTAGAGTTGGGACCCACTATTAATTACCACAATTTATGGCGACCCACTTAACTTTATATATAGTTGTTGTAACATGTGTGAGATACGAAAGGTTCAATGACCTGAGGTCAGGTGAAGATCATGCCACGATTCAAGATTGTGTGATGTCACCATTATTATAATTTCCCCTTAATTTTTGTATAGAAAATAGCCAGTATAGTTAATCAGAGCTTTCTATAACTTTTCACGACCCACCAAGATTCCTTTCGCGACCCAACAGTGGATCGCGACCCATAGTTTGAGAAACGCTGCGCTAGAGGTTTATGTAATACTGACTTAACTTGCATGTATTCAAGGGTGATAACTTGATAAATATTTAATGGTGATCAAATAAATACTAAAAACCAGAATTAGTCTTACCAAAAACCTATTTTGGACTTTTGTTGTTTAAATCAACATATTGTTTCAAGACAATACCAAACTCATGGAACTCAAAATGAAAAACAACCAACTTCGAGAATTACCCCGGAGCGCATTTTCTGCTGATGTCAGCTCATTTATAAAGTTGGATTTAGTTGGCAACCAGTTAAGTAATGTACCACCGGTGATCAAAGAGATGACAATGCTTCAAGATCTGAAATTATGCTACAACCCTATTAAGGTATGTTTGTTTTAATCAACCAGAATTACACAAGGTATATACTAAGGTCAAACACTTGCATGGGTTGGGAAATTATATTATGGTGCATCTTGGCCCATCATGCAATAAAAGTAATTGTCTTCAGCTCATGCCCCAAACCCAAATAGACAAATTAACTTATTACACAAACTGAAAATTTTGTTGTCTACATCAAAACACTCTAAATGTTTTTTACCAAATTCTTAACACTACATCAAACTTTAGTATTGATTAACACAAAGTGATTTGGATATTACATCAAACCTTACCACAAAATAATATAGTCTGTGTTATTGGGCTGGGATCCTAATGGCTGTTGCCTCAATTAAGTGTATTTAAGTGCAACACAAGCCAATGAGTTGTCAAGAACTTGCATTACTACAGGTTTAAAATGAATCTAACAACACAACTCAAATATACTCTGCCGATAATATACATGTGAGTGTCAATAATTCATTGGCTTTTTATAATTCCAGATTATACCAGTTGACGATTTCCGACCTTTGGACAAATTACAAAATCTATCACTGGCTGGAATTGGTTTGAATTTGATCCCAACAAACTTGGTGCTGCCCCATTTAAAAAGACTTAGTTTGAAGAAAAATAATATCGATATGGATTCATTGGACAATTTAAGACTACCTGAACTTGAGTATTTAAACCTACACAAAACCAATCTGCGCACAATACCTGGTATAATATTTGGATATTGAAAATATATATTATGGTTTTCTCTTGTTGCTAGGTGTGATTTCTATACAAAACCTATTAATTTTTATTAATTTAGATTTCTATTTTGATGTTTACTAATCAAAATTTTCACCTAAAACCATAAAACGTCCCTTTTTTTCGAATTATTTTTAGTTTCATGTATTTCATATATCAATAAAATATTTGCAGAAATACTTTTTTTATTTCGCCACTAATATGTTTCTCTCACTGTACAATAATTATAGCAAAAAATACTATAAAATGAAGCAAAATTTTATAATGTTTTTTTCCGAGCAGCTGGATTTGCTGGTGTTCCAGCGCTAACAGAACTTGATTTAAGCAGCTGTGGTTTGGTCATTGCCGCTGTGCGTGTGTTTGCTCCACTTGTTAAACTTAAAACTTTGAATTTGGAAGATAACAGGTAAAAATTGTAATGTCAGGTGGTGGATTAATTTGAAAAAACCGGATATGTTTGAGCAGTTTATATATCACAGGTTTTGGTGTAGTTCGTGTCCAAGTAGGGATTTGATCCTAAAACTAGACGAGTCTAGATTTTTTTAATATAAATAATATAAATATTCTGGTATGATATAGATTTAGACTACAGGTATGCATGTTAGATGTTCTGAACCAAAATTAGTGCATGTAATTTTGTCTTTTACCAGTGGTATTTTTTTTATTTGGAAGAATGCTAATAAATAATCAAGACATACTAAATAATAATAATTTAACAGGTTGACAGGTGAACCAGTAGAACCATTGTTCACGCAAGCTAATTCTGCCCTCGAAGTTCTTAAATTAAACAGCAACAACATTCAAAATATTCAATCAACTTATTTCCAGTAAGTTTGTCTGTAACTGACTGGAGTCTTGGTTTATGACTAAATCAATCAATCATAACGTCATAACGTCATACACAGGTGTCCAGTTGGAACAATAATATTTGACACAATGTTGCTTTAACTCCAGTAGTTTAAAAAGGTGGAACCAAAAACCTATAGCAATGTCTTAAATACCTATAGTACACAATTTAATGGCTTTGGTAACTGGGCACCAGGTAATCTGATAATCCAATAGGTCGTAACACCCCTCAGATTTAAACATTATTTATACCTCCAAAAATATATAAATTACCATTCATTTTTACAGATATCTGTTCAACCTTAAGACCTTAGATCTCTCCAACAACTCAATTTCCAGTTTACCAGAATCCATACTACCTATTTCACTGGATTTAACCTGGCTCGATCTCTCACATAACTCTTTAACTCGGGTTCCTGAAGTACTGAAACGTGTAACAGCTAATTTGAAAACACTTAATGTTTCATCTAACAAGATATCGAACATGGTAGCAGAGGATTTTGAAGGTTTGAAATTTGTTTAGCTTATTTTATCATTTATTAAGACTGTGGAAGTATTTATTTTATTTTGTGTGTATGTCATTGCGTGGAACAATGCACCTTGCACAGTCATCTTAGCTTGTAAATGAAACAACTTTTTATAGTTCTAAAATTATATGACCCATTATATATTATTAGGTTGGATCAATAAAATTGTAACATGAATAAAACTTAAAGAGTAAATGGATTTCGTTGAAAATAGGTTCATTTTAGGAAGATTAAAATATCTGGCTGTCTCAAATCATTGCAAATATATTTCTTTGTTTAGAACTGTAACTTGTTAATATAAATGTGAGCACAGTTTAGTGATATATCATGTTTTCATCAATAAGAGATACGTAAAATTATTAATTATCATGGTCAGGAGTCCCAAGACTTACAACATTAAGTGCAAAAGACAACGGGATAACGACTTTAGCAGGGAAACCTTTTAAACATTTGGGAAATCTCAAATTCTTGCATCTGTGCCAAAATAAATTGAGGCAACTAAACAAGGAGGCTTTGTCAAGGTAAGTTTGTTTTGATATTTTTAAACTATATATGTGGGGAAATATATCAATAACTAATGCTATCAATAAAAACTAAAAATATTGCATTGACAGTAAAAAAACGATATCGGGTCATTTTTAATAACCTATCCTAATTCCAGTCTCACAAACCTAAATGTGTTGACAATCGATAAAAACCAAATCGAAAGAATCGATGATGACACACTTGCTGCAAACAATAAATTGACAAAACTTTCAATCAAAAGTAATGGTTTGACAAGTATTGGGGTGCAAACTTTTGCTGCTCTTCAAAATTTACAAGAATTATGGCTTTTGTATAATCAACTAACGGTCAGTATGTGTGCTTGCCATTTATACACTATAATTCTCCAATCATATTCAATATTTATAAATATCAAATAAAAAATAAGTCATAACCACGATGTAATATCTTTGTCAGTTTGATAAGTATGCATTTTTTCCCATGAACAAGGAAAAAACATAAACACAAAAAGACCTCAGAAAAGCAATGTGACATTGACTGGCCAGAATTTTTAGAATCTGCTGCACCTTTGTATGTGCTTAGAAAAAATTTCTAAAAATTAAAACTTCTAAACTGACTACTAATGTAATGCAGGTTGCTCCAAATATTAAACACAACAAAGCACTGAAAGTTCTTGGACTTTGTAACAACCCAATTGGAGATTTGCCTGACGGGGTATTTGATGGTCCTGACAAACTAGAAGTTGTTTTGTTAAGAAGTCTTGGTCTTACAGAGCTCAAACCAACAGTCTTTGGAAACATGGATGGCATCACAGAGCTTAATTTGGCAATGAAAAACAACTTTACCGCTGTACCACCAGTGGTAAGATAAGTAGAAAAGTGATTAGGGTGACAATCAAATCAGACCTGTCTGGCCTTGCGTTATGTCCTTGCCCACTTGACAAATATTAGAGTCCTATTCTAAAGGATATCACTATGGCAAAAATAAAATTTCTCCTGTTAAGGATAAAAAACATTATTATGATTAGTATAAAGCAAAAAGCATATGCTATATAAGATTAAATTAGGTGACCACTATCTTTACCAGAGCTTTTACAGTCTTATGTATAAGAGACTGTAGGTTTCAAATATCTCCCTTATATTCAGTTCAGGAGGAATTTTTTTTTTATATTGGGAATGGTGAATAGCATTTCTGCTATTTTACTAACATTTTTAAAAAGAAATTTCATATTGTGAATTCATAATCCATAGATCCGAAAAATGAGTTCCTTAAGATCCCTAAAATTATCGGGAAATCCAATTCGTACATTATGTGTTTCTGAACTTGCTGGCTTAAACAATCTACAAGAAGTCCGATTAGACAATATGCTTTTGAAATCCTATGATGTCACACAGCTTTTTCCCGCCTTACCAGCTTTGAGGTAAAAATAGATTCTTTTTGAACTGTATTGCAGGGTAGTCTGCACCTATAGACTATTTTACTAAATACAATACATATTTTTGAGAATTTTTTTTTGTTAATCTTCTTCTTTTTAATGGATTAGTTAGGTTAACTCTTAAAACTAAAAAAATATCTGTTTTCTACTGCTGAGATACAAATATTACATCTTTCCAAAATGTACTATTCGAAACCTGTTTAATTTTCTTTTCCACCCAGAACACTGTACTTGGCTGGGAATCCATGGAGATGTGATTGTGATATGCAGTGGTATGCACTTGGTATTGATGGGGCACGAGCAAAGATTGAAACCAAGGACAGGGAACAAATAACATGTGAAAGTCCTGCACATCAAGCTGGGAAAAGGATTGATTATTTAAGGCTGGGGGATTTCAGGTCAGAAAACACTATGGGTTGATGATATAATTTCTATTGTGTTGGGTCGGGTTTAAAATTAAATTATATTTAATTTTGGTGAATTAGCTGTTTAGTGTCTAAGTTTAGTTAATTTTTAGTTTTCACAATGAAATCAAGCAGCTATAAAAAAATTGTTTTTTACTTCTTCATGAAGCACTTGCTACAATAGAAGTTGGCAGGTGGAATGGTTTAAACTTGTCAGACATAACCGTCATCTGTTACGTTTTATTATTGCCATTACATTTCAGATATAAAATGTATTCATATTTTGTATCATAGCTCATCACTATACAAACTTTTTGTGGGCCGTATACCACCCAATTTAATAAACAAATACTGCACGGTTGTATACTTAATATGTACAGAAGCACTACAAAATATATGGGGAAGCTGATTATAATGTTTCGTTATTGCAGTTAAACATACTTATGTAATTATTGAACATAGAATCTGTTTCTATTAGTGAAATATAGTTCTATGCTTCACAGACAATGCTTGCCTAGCAAAATCAAAGGTGTAAGCTCGACAACGGCAGTGATATCTCTGCCATATCTCGGAATGTTGGATTCGGATGGCGTGGACGTGTTCCATGCCGTGTCCTACATTCCACTTAATGGAGGAATTGAGAAAAAGATGAGAGTTTTTCATAAACGGTCAGTCGTGAGTGAACACTTTATACTTTTAAATAATTGTCGTAAAGGTGGCTCTTCACTTCACACTGTTTACCGTAAATTTTATTTTGATTCAAGTTTATATTTTATACATATATATATATATATATATACGTTTTTTTTTTATTTAAATTGCCAATAACGACCGCGCTGTTTCCTTAAAATATATTAAACAAGTAAGTATGAGGCTATTAATTTTAGAAGTAAGACACATGAAACAGTGGGTCATAGATTTCGACCACTCAATCTTTCGTTTAGCAATTCAACGTGCTACAAAGCACAAACAGATATTAACATGAAAGTTATAGGGAAGTGAAGCTGACTGGGCTGACACCAAGCACAAGATATTTGGTGTGCACTGCTACAATTACTGTGTCGGATGAGAAGGGCCAAGACAAAGGATCTACAAGAAAGGAAAATGAACTTTGCCAAAAGGTCTAAATGTGTTTAGCAATTCAAATTCGGGTTCATATTTTATTGCACGGGATACACACAGAGGTTATCAACACCGGAAATCGTTGGTAAACACTGCCATTAGTCTACTACTGAAACTATTTGAGTTTGTTCTTGTAATAACTGCAGTTTTTAAAACAATATCCATAGATGGACACTTAGTGGTCGTGGATTGGACCCATTGGATTGATCATACTTTTTTGTCTGGTCGCTAGCTAGTCGGTTGTGTTCTTAGGCAAGGCACTTAACGGACACTGCACGAACCCAGCGAATTAATGGGTTCTACCAAATTGAATGAACGTATAAATCATACACAAGACACTACAATAGCTCCGATAACGCGACGGTGTGCGCGAGGTGACCTGACGATTGACCGTGTGATAACCCCCTTGGTTTTCCCATTCACGGGGATAAACATAAATATGCTAATATATGCTAATGCTAATAAGCACTTCAACAAAACCAAAGCAATGTCTCTATCTTTTACAAAATCCTGCAATAGCTCTTGTAATACACTGCCGTATAGGATAGGATAGGATAGGACATTCATCTTGAATGTTGTATTCTGAAAACTATTGACAAATTCAGTATAATCACGCCATTACCGATTTTAGCCAACAGGAATAAACATAAAAATATCCTACGTTTTAGCAAAAACAAATTTTGACCGTTGTCCTTGTGATTTAGCTCCGAACGTGCCACAAGAACAGGTATTAAAGCTTAAATATAATAATTATCTGACCGCTGTTATGGTAAAGCTATCGAATGGTTTACAGAATGGGGAACTATACAGACATTGTTCCGTACTTTTGTGATATATTCAATATTACAACATTCCAATTTGTATTAATCATGAATTAAACGTCATCAACGTTTGCAGTTTAAAACGGCTACCGCAACAGGCAAGATTGGAGATTTCAATGATGACATGTTGGACCAGGCAGTAAAAGCCGGATTAACTAAACATGATTTACTGATACTCTACGCCGTTCTTGGGGCAGTACTCGGTTTCGTCGCTTTAATATCATTTGGAGCCACCACTGTTTGGTGCAGAAGGTACGCACTACATTGAACCCCTAGCTTTACAATCTGAAATACGTACTTTGTAGATAAGAAAAGGATAGTCGTTGTAACTAAAATCGTCAAAATACCGCATGTCCACGTTCTAGTTGGTAGAGTTATGTTACGTGGGGAAAACTAAAAAGGGGGAATGTGGGAAGGATAAAAATAGAAAAAGAAGGAAAATGCACACTAAAATAATGATTAGGGCATTAGAGTTAATTTTAAACATGGTGCTGTGAGGTTAGTTCTATGGTTGAGATTAGTGTTTAGGGCGGGGTTAAAATTAGTTTAAATAGTTTTAGTGGGCAGATTCCCTCTTTCCCGGTTTCCCTTATTTTAGTGTTGCGCATGTTACATTAATTGCATTTTTTAATATTCGCCAGGATACAAAACAATTATGTACCCCATCACTGATTTGTTTACAGGACAAGATCTGAAATGCGGAACCAGTTTGCTAACATCAGTTCTGTGTCTGAAGAAGGAAGGGACGACTCGATGCGGCGCGGAAATGGGAGGAACGGGGAGTTTCAACATCCATCGAAGTCGGAAGATAATCAAATTCGCACCAACTCCAGTGTAATGATGATGCCAGCGAGAAAAGAAGGCCATCCTAATATGGCTTACGAGGCGGCGGGGGATGCCCCTAAAGGGGTACGCACAAAACTATGACCTGTTAACCTTTAAGTCAAAACACTGTTTTCGCAAGAACTGTTCCATGAGGTCGTGTTATTACTTGTCACATTCATTTCACAACTTCCTTCTGTTGAAGTACAAGTCACGATTATGGTTATTGCGGTAGACGTTAACGATGCTGCACCTTGTACAGTGTGTATATTATGATTTTTAACAGTAGTGTGATTATTGATTGTTTGTTTTCATGATTGGGCGCTGTAATACCCGTTTCTCCAAGCCACTTAACATTGATCGTGGGTAGCATGTACATTTCTCTTAGTATTTCTCAGAAATTGGGGCCAATCTAGGCAAGGACGTGTTTCTTTAACATGGATTTAATAACCCTTCCCTACAACTGTAACATTTTAGTTTCTTTATATTGAACATTCTGAAAAATAAAAGTGACTGTTTTTTGTGTTACATCGACACGAAGCGTCGATTCCTTTTTTCCTGCTTAGGCCTATAAACTATTAGGGTTAGACCAATGCAAGTCGAGAGAAGTCGCTCATAATGTCACAGTCATCATAGAAAAGTTGTCTGCTTTTGCACGAGAAGCAAAATGCAGAAACACATTTTCAATAATCGGAAAACAAGGTTTTAAAGTCACAACAAAAACAAACCAGATAAGAAAAAAGTTTTTTTTGTTAATATACATATTGTTTATTTATAGTTAATTTTAAACACCCTTTAAATAACGTTTGACACGCCGAGTTTATTTATTTTTCAGTGTTGAACTAAACGAACAACAAAGAGAATATACAATAACTAGTTTCAATAATTGCCGATTGATCACTACTTTGCCATACTACAAGAATCCTTGTTATATTTAGCCAAACAGAGAGATGGTTTTTCATCACCGATTGATCGGTCCATTGTAGATGTAACTTTTAGTGTCGCTTAAGTTATTAGCATGAAATAAACATTATATTAAAAGCAGGGCGCCGCATAAAATAAGTATACCACATTTGAATATTATGTGCACATATAATCAACCTGGGCGACCGTTTATACCTAAGTCAGCCATAGCTAGCAAACTGCGCGGTTGTGTCTCTATAGACACTTGACTTATCATCATCAAGCGGTTTTAAATATAACTCAAAATTTCAGTATTGTTTACTACAACCGTTTTTGTAGAAATCGGTGCACGAATCGGTCGTGTTAATCATTCCGCCATTAAACCGTTCTAAATAACTTATAATAACATATACACAAAATCTGCCCCTGTATACAGACCACGAGTACGCCGTAATCCATCGTTCATCAGGTTATCTGACTGTTTTCCTTTTTTACTCTAACTGTATTCCCTGGATGTCGCTCTAAGCAATTAGTCTGACCGAAGGGCCGTACACAAAATATAGTTTGACAAAATACACGAGACATTCAAAACATTGCAAAGTGAACCAGAGAATTCCATTTATTGGTCGGTTCCTATACAAAAAGCACAAAACGACGACAGCGGTCAATTCACGGGGGAATTAAGAATCATCTAATACGTCAGCAAATCGTGGAATATCCAAAACGAGAACCATAACACAAAAGTCGCATTTGGCAAACGTTTTACAGATTATCACAACACAGTAGCACAACATATGTTGACGCACCACAAGATGGTGAGTTCATTTTATCACGAGGCAGTGTAACAGATAGTTTGAAAACTTTTGCAAACATATTTGGCAAATAAAATAAATGGCAATTAACGTTTTTTTCGGCCACTGCAAATTAGAACTAAACAGTACATTCGGCACAGAGTAAATAGGTTGTAATACCGGCTGCTCAAGTCTCTATCTGTCCATTCCTATACTGTCCGCGCTTGTTCGAGCGACGCATTGTGCGGTATCACTCGTCCGGCGGCGAACGTCAATACGCATGTTGGATGCTTGGACCCGCGCCAACTGGAATGAGTCCAAGCGCCGCGCTGTGCTCCCGGGATTTCATTCGCAGAGCAGCTATTCCGGCACTCCCATAATCACCACTGGCTGAAACAAACAAATATTTGATGAAAGATGATACTTTCAACTTACACAAGCGAACATTGCATTAAAATGTCATTGTCAAAAATGGTAAAATATGGCGACTATAGTACCATTCTTTTTACTTTGATTTTGATTGATAGGAATTATATGAAAATATATGTCAATGATATGAACTTACCTTGACCGTATGGTGAATACTGGCAAGATGCGTAAGAATTATGGGATGTCGCAGTGGACGTGGCCAGTCCTTCGCCTGTTGCAAAGCCAGCTTGTCCTCCACCTACGTACCCCGTCCTTGATCCCGCGACTCTGTCGGCGAACACATTGCCGGGATGTTCCACGCTGGACTGTAGCATGGCGGCAGATTGATGGCCGCTTACTGATGTGCTTATGGCGTGGATATCATGCTGTGCAGCTATCGAGGAATAAGCTCGAGACTGTGATTCGATTCCTGTACAAACAATTACGATGAAACATTAGAAAATATTTACTACGTAAAAGGAGCTAATAAATATGGAAAAGGGTTATTCACGTTTTATCCTCGTGCCTTGTGTAACGCAATCGGCAGTATAATACAAGAAATTGTCAGATTATCTCATACCTACCGTCAGGTTATCGAAGCGATTGTAATATTTTGTATTTGATCTATAAGTTCTTACAGTTTATAACAACCTATTCATTGGGTCCATGCGTTGTACACTGAATACATTGCCTAGGGACACTAGCAACTACCTAGCTATAGCGATCATGCCAGTCAAAGTGATTCATCAACAAACTGAATACCAGGCAGTTTATAGGTTTAACCCGACCTGATCACTCCTATGTGTTCCTGAACAAATTTTAGAATTTAAATAGCAAACACAAGTGTTACCCACCGGCTGATTGATGTCCGTCATTATTTGATGAAGGTGACGTTGGTTGGGTGTTGGTGTCTGCTGACTGGTGTTGGTTATGATGAGAGTGGGTTCGTTGGTTGCTGGTGGGGCGAGGATTTTGACCCAAACCGAAATGCGGGTGAAGTGAGTGAGTCCCTCCGTCGCTGGGTGACCCAACATTGGCAGGAGATGAGTTGGGGCCAGAATGGGGATTTACCGCAGTATTTAGTTCTACAGAGTTCGAAGCTTGTCTGTTGTGCGCTGATGGCGGGAATCCAAAGATCTGATGACAGAGATCATTTTAAAATTGATGTCAAACAAATTTGCCACACCAACTAATATTTCAATCCACGACCGCGAAGCCGAAATATATTAATACGTCACTATACATTAAACAACTTTAATCAGTATTATTTTGAACTATCGTAACTCCATGCATCATGTTGCGAAAACATGTCATTTTTACTTTTCGAACTATAAATAACGCAAGGCGCTATACATTTTTTTCAAAATATAGGACTTTAAAATAACTCATGTTTTTAACAAATAAAATAAGAGGTATTTTTATTTATTACTAATAGAAAACGTCAAAAATGCTGAGATGTCAACCAACAGCACTAAAATATCAACAGATTATAAAAAATATCGATTAGTTTAATTTCTTACCGAGCTTCCGGTAGGTGGAGATGTCGAGTGATGGTGGTAATGTATTGGGTAGGCTTCCCCGAATGCAGCAGCCGACGGGTATTGGCTGTATCTTGCAGCAGCCGCAGCGGCGGCCGCAGAAGCTCCCATTAGTCCATAAGCTGCGGCCGCACTCTGATTCAACGGGTCAGTGCTATCATACCTTATAGCCTGTGAGGGGTGATGCACTGGTGACGAGAGGACGGAGGCGTGTGGGCGATGAAGTGACGCTCCTGGTTCTAAATTAAAAGAAATTTGTTTTGAATTATTACCTAAGTACCTATAAGTACCTAAAAATGTATGTTTTAGGGATTTAAATTTTACTGATGAAAAGTTTCGGTGATTAAACGCACAAAATTTAATTCATATTGTTTTGTTGGAATTTGAATGATTTTGTAAATATTACCACGATCTACAAAAATATTTATTCTTACCATGATTGGAAGCTGTATGTGCAAAGCTGTCGTGCATACTTTGTGCATGGTGGGCGCCGCTAGTCTGTAACATGTAGTTATGTGCTGCTTGGCCCACCGCTCCTGACATGGGGTGGGGATAACCCAAGTGAGGGGACAAGTGGTGTGGGTGGTGGGGTGGAATACCATGGAACTGCTGTGCCGCCATCTGCTTGCGCCATCTTGCTCTTCGATTGCTGAACCAAACCTGCCGTGGTGGATATCTGTTAGACACTATCGGCGATTTCTACGCGTTTTAATAGAATCTATACGCGCGCAATCGTTAGTCAATGTCCCACGATATCTCGGCGCGTTAGTCGGTGCTCGTTCATCAAGGAAATTATCTCGGTGTGGGGAAGGATAGTGTAACAATAGATCGGCTTTAAGATCGTTTGCTAACACGCGCGCTTGGATCAGGCGAATGAGTAATGAGTTCTTCCGACCACCTGCTCGAACATAGGCTCGGGTTTCCTGTCAAATTGCCACCCGTTGCTACTTTTCACAGAAGTTAACAGGGTGAAGGTGTTAATACAGCTGTGCGAGGGAAAGTAAAACAAAATGGCTAAGCCGCGGTGTTGACCTCGTCTTCCTCAGCTGAGCTTAATTTGACCAGGCAATCGGTCAAAATGTGGCTACCCTGGTGTCACTAAGTAGTAAGCTGTAAAATCGCTCCTCTCCGTTCTCGAAGGCCGAACAAGACAGATTTACTAATCCCACGTGACCCTGTTTCCGCAGTTTGATTGGCGGAAAGCAGTCTGATAAATAGGTGTCGGAAGTTGGCTCATAACTTAGGTATGAATGAGAAACCGAAGTTGTTTGTCAGCAGGGGTAACGCAAAACAAATCAAAGAATCTAGTTTATGCGGCATGCACTGAGGAGCATAGGCTCGTACTATTAATCCAGTTGATCATATCGCCATAATGCCAACGGTGCTGCTAGTATTTACGTTACACGGAGCCCCGTTTGGAAGCGCAGTTCTGAACTTCGCCGACGCTGTTGACTGTACGCGCTGCTAAGGGGAGAAGGGCATCGCTTTAAGTGCTTGTCTCAGCCGGCCTTGTTTATTGTCAAAACTTAAACTGAAGCAACGAATACGATCAACCACGACGATGATATAGTTTAAGATGCGACCGGTATGACAGTAATCGAACTGGTCAGTCGTTCAGGGTTATCGAGTTGTCATCTACACTCAAAACCAAATCGCTTAGAGTAATAAACAAGGTAGCTGACAGGCACCACATCATGGAAGCATCTATTCTACTGTTGGCGACTGGTCGACTAAGCCGAGATCAAGATAATGTCTGGTTAACTTTGCAGATCATGATTCGTTTATTGAAGCGTTTATGTTTTCTTTTTTAAACAAGCTACAATGCAAATAATGTTGCATTTACAGCTAATGGTGGTTGTTAAGCCTTATTTCGAGGTTCATTTCTCATCATGGCTTTATTTTTGTTTTCAATTTACTCTCTTGGGTTCAGTGTCGATTGCGGCATCATCAAAGACGAACTGTCGCCGTTATATAACTATGCAGCAAGCGGAATTACTGTCGAACAAGTGCAATCGAACGAATGTGCGCATTTTCTGTATATGCGTCAATGTTGTTGTCTGCATGCGACACTTACTTATTTGAAAATATTTGGGCCGGAGGCCGACTGACTGGACCTTTCTATTTAAACAATTTTGGGATTCATTTTCTGGTATGGGGAATGGCCTTCTCGCCCACAGTAATCGTTGGTGTCAGGTGCAGTGCGCGCGCTTTGTGCATGCCGTTTATTTATTGTTATTAGGGACGTTATCACCGCGGAAGCAACGCTTACGAAGACGAATCACGTGCGAAAATAATGGATGACACAACTCGACCTCGGGCGCGGGCGATTCGCTTCTCTAAACTATTTCACACTCCCGACTCGATGTGAGCTTCGTTACGTCGAATTTAATGACCGGTCTTGTGCTTAACTAAAGCCCAGCAATCGGTTGTAAGTCCGGTGCCGCTGACCCTAGTGATACAGTTACCGGTTGATAGTCCAGCAGTGTTATAAACACCGGATTACAAAGCAAGCGGGTGTCAGAAGTTGTTGAACCCACGGGCACTTATAACGGCGCTTATAATCACGCAAATTAAGATTAACTAGCGGCTTTTCTCACCTTCAAGCATATACAAAAGTACAGCAAGTACCTGGTAACAATGCAATCAAGTTATGTTATAAACAAATTTTCACCTGAACGCGCGCCTCGGTGAGTCTGGTCCGCTGCGCTAATTCCTCGCGTGTGTATATATCGGGGTAGTGCGTTCTCTCGAAGCATCTTTCTAGTTCGTCCAACTGCTCAGCGCTGAAGGTTGTTCGACTTCGTCGCTGTTTCCTCTTCAACGGAAGATCTGGCTCCGACTCGCTGTCAGATCCTCCGCCATCGTTTGGTTCTCCAACAGAAGATGAAGACCGGTTTCCTAATTGAAAGTAATTTGTCGAAATTACTAAATTGTCGAAACAAAAGAACAAAGTTTTATTATATTTTGGTAGTTTTCGTTCTTCCTAGATTATATTTAATAAAAAGTATACGGAAATCGCTGTGTCGCTATATTTTATTATGGGTTTTTAACTAAATGTGTACGGAAATAGCTATTTTGTTATGGTTATTGGACTATTGTACGGTTCAACTGTTGGTTTGATAATAATAAATAATTATTTTTAAATAGCAGTGTTCAAAACCATGGCGAATCAACTTTGACGCCGCAAGTTAGATGTGAAAGCGAGGTATTAAACGAAGCTGACGCATGACCGACATGTAGTCCGGGGCTTAAGGCGGAATACATCGCAACAATCATCGATGGAAGACGTAGTAAGCGTCATACCAAGACCCCTGAAATTGCTTGAAATGTTTAAGATACCACATTTACTTGCCTAGGGCACTTTGACTTGCCTTACAGAACGAGGTGTATGGGCTAAATACAAGAAACGAAACACTTGCTACTACTCGCAACAACAAAACCGCCCATTAAGACACACAATACTCTACCATTCTAGGTTTTGCTTTTAATCCTAAAGCATACGTCATAAAATATTTCGTAGAGGTTATTTTACTAGCCCGTGTATGCAATTTAAAAATGAACTTTTTCGGTTAAAACTGAAACAAAAGTTATGAATCGAATAATCATAATGTAATCTACGTGACACATAATCTGTTGAGATGGAACAGTAAGTAAAATGTGCTGGGTTCGTGTGGTTACTTTTTGCAGTTGCTAATGGGAATTGGCGTCCATAAAATATACATTAATAAGGTTATGCTTTTATCAAACACGACCGTTCCCGTCGCAGGGCGCCCCGTGTTAAGATTGCAGATGCAAATAATGAGGGCCTTGGTGCATCGACACTGATATAATCGTTTGTTTGATAAACCAAATGCATAGAAAACCAATATTACGGCGGCTTCACCAACACACACTTTATATATATATATAACTCTCAGATTCGCCTTATCGAAAGTTTGGCGAATAATTCCATCTAGTGTGGGCGACAGTAATCTACGGCATTAACCACTATTCGATTTGATCTCGAAGTCTAATTATAGCTCTTGGCCTTTTCCTCGTATTTCATGTAATGATAAACGCTATCTTGAAGCTCAACAAGAAGCCGGGACTGGTGGTCAGTTAAGCCGGATACTTGTTCACCACGGTATAAATATTTTGCTCGTAAACGCGATTTAGGTGTTTTTAGCAGTTCTTGATGATTTTTCAATAACATTTAACCCAACTACGAGATGGATTCACTTTTCCTTTTAGGGAAATTAATAGTAGATTGAACCGTATTATTAATATACTATCCTTCCTATTGTGCTGTCACAGTATGATTGATATAGGTCATTGTAATATTCGTGTAGGGTGGCCTTCGAAAGTAAGTGACAGGTTGCGTTACACGTAGTCCTAGACAATAATAACTGAGCAACATTCCAAACTCGGTTGCTGCTCGACAGGGGGCACAGGACTTCCCACTCTCCGTTTCTAAATGCTTCGGTGTTAAGGCTTCGCACTACATACGTGTAGTCTGCACAAGTGACACTTAACTACCGCCGTTGTTACTTTGAAGGCTTTGTGTAAAACAAGGCATCACGCTGTTTTGAGTTCCTAATCTCACGCATCTGGATTGTGCTATCTAGAAAACCCGGATCCCACGTTTAATCCGACATTTTTGGGCCTTAATGCGTCTACTTTAAAGCCCAAATACGGCACTTAACTTCAGCTTTAGCGTGCGCACAGCGGGTCAAGTTGTGTTTTAACTCAGGCGCTCTTTTACGGGTTACTACATCAGTGCGAGCGCATATTTCGGGCGTTATTCACACAAAGAATTATGGTTGAATGAAAAACAAACAGGAAAAAAACATGTGTCAGTTTCCGATTCTCTCGAATTCGTGTGAATCTTCGGTAATCTAATTATCAACTAGTCAGCTGTATAACAAAATGGCGGACTGTGCCGGCGGCGCGAGTTGAAGGCACCTGTTTCTGTCCCGTTTAGATTGCGTGTGAAATACTTTCGTAGTCGTTCCACTTAATTAATATATTGATTGGAGTTATATAAATGTAACATAAAGAACGTTTTAAGTTATACGTTGGTGTATACGTAATTTCAGCGGTCATTGGGTCACCTCATAAAAGTCTGCTTGTTTTATCGCCATGGTTATCTAGGTTGTACCCTCAAGTCGATAAAGTATTGCGGCAAGAGTGTTAACGAATAAGCTCGGGCATTTGATCAATTAGTTAAGTTTTGGGCGATCACACCACGACAGCGCATTCCTTTTGCACTGTCTATTAAGCATTGCTGTCAGCCCGTTTAACAGCGACGAATTAGTAAGACCGAAATTTAATGAAGAGAAAATCCGGTAGATAGACGGGACATGCCGTTGGCGCGCGTCTTGAGCAGAAGGTGCGGAACAGCGGCGTAAAATTGACCGTGCGCTGGTCCCTTAACCGCTCCCATATGCCGCTGCAAACGCCAAACCGCAAAAAAACAACGAGCGAGGGCGCCTAATTTCTGCCGTAGATGAGATTTTAATTGATATCTCAACATTATAAGTCGATTTGCGGCAATCGTGATACTTAAGATGACGAAATCTACAGATTCCTAGTTCAAGTATGGGTCGTCAAAACTAAACCTATCATTGTTCGAAATTTGGGGTTGCGATAAAGATTTAAGGAAACAAACTATACTTCGCCAAGTACATTCCTTAATGTAAGTGCAAGTCCGGTCAATCTGACATTACATAAAATTTACATTCCTTTCAATGAAATAAACTGCTGGTTTTTAAATGTTCGGTATTCTATTTTAAGAAATGCTACAGAATTAAGAGGTTTCAAGTTTATTATTGATGGTAGTTTCTTTTAACCGCCTCCCAGTTTCATGTTTTGCTATACATGTTTAAGCGGCTTATGTACGTCTGTACAAACAGGATTGGTCGCAATTTTACAGCAGTTATCACTTATTTATTTCGGAAGGACTTCTGCGAGCAACAAAAGTTACTGTCTTGAAGGCGTGGGCGTTTGTTCACCTGTGGCTTTCAAACAAATACAAAGTTTTTAAATGCAGTGCACTTTTCGTAGAAGGTTTGTACCTCAGTAAAAAAATGTCAAACATCAGCAGATGCAATTATTTATTGATCTAAATGAATGCGTCTAAAAGTCTGATATCGCGCTTTTAGATTGGAAAACGTTAGACCGCATTTGGCGGGAGCTTAATATGAACTTTAACCTTTGGAAATAAATGGGAACGAGAAGATTATATAGTTATGACGGGCGAGACCGAGCTCCTGCTTCTGCCAGTGCAACCACTGTCATTATCCCTCCCCGGTGGCGCGCTGGTTCATTATCCTCGCTTAGCTCGGAGCGAGAAGCCACGGGGGTCCCAGTGTCATCTCTGTACGACGACGTGTCTTAATAATACGAACAAAAGTTCGTGCATATTAGGCTCGTATGGGAGAAAGCGCTCAGCGCAACGTTTCGTGGCCAGATTTGTCACAGAGAGAGCAATATGTCGGGTTGATTCCTTCATTGTCGTGTCTATAATCTGCCTGATTATGGGGCGACGTGGCTTGAGTCAAAATTAACTGTAGCAAAGTGGCTTATGCCTAATTAGTAACCATTTTAGGACAGACTTAGTGTCAACGCGGAAAATGGATTTAAAATAATCAAAAACAAACTAAAAACAACCTCAAAAATACAACTATATGTTAGAATGTCAATAAAAAATAATTTACAAAATAAAAAGTACCCCCGATATGAGTGGAGAGAAACAAAATGCACAGCATATAAAAATATCCATCGGACATATTGAATACATTTGTATTAAAATTATTTATTTCAATTTATTAAACACACTTTTTCATAGACTATTACGAAGTAAAAAATACAGACCACGAAAATATTTATTTTCGGAATTTCTAACTTCAATTATTATTCAATGTATGTTTAATGATTTTTGCGTAAGATTTAGATCAATGAAGCTGAGTTTTGTTTTCTTTAATTTAGCAAATTGTTCAATTTGTACTCTTCCCTACTATTTAAATCATCACCCTGTCTTTACACCCCAATGCGATCAAAAATGCACAAACCACTATAAAAACTAAAACAAACAACAATTGTGTGTTATAGATTTCGAAATCAATCCTCATTGGCTCAGGTTAAAGCTTTGACAGTCGCACAATCTTTCAGAAAATGGAAATCAAATATAATTTAGTGACATAGAAATCAAATATACCTGGATCGAGACGGCCATTGGGCTCGGTTTCATTTTCTACGTCACATCCTTTCGCCCTCAAAGTTCGGCTGATGGAACTGACGGAAGGAACGTTGCTTCGATCACATATTCCCTCCTATATTCGGAATAGTAAAATGGAAATATTACAAAATCCGCATACGGTCATGAAAGCCCGCCAAACTAGTAACTACTGAATTAAATCAGTAAAAGTATAAAAAATATGTTTACCTTTATTAGCCGCTCTCTGATTTCCCAGCTAAAGATCCCAGGATTTTCTTTCTTGTATTCTTCAATCTTATTTTCGACGTCTGCCGCAGCGACCTTCGGTTTGCTTCCACCTATGGCACCAGGCTTTATGGAGCCCGTTTCTTGGTATCTGTTTCGTGTTGACAGAAATAATAAGGATAGGATTTGTTTCCTAAAACAAAATTGCTCGAAGAAAAAGTTATTTTTTTTTTAGTTAACAAAAAAATTATTTACAAAGTAAAAACGACCAGTTTGAAACAGAATACAGTTCAAGTATTAAACAGGAAAATGAGAAAAATAACTGTTCGATGTATACCTGCAAAGAATTTTACTGACACAGCCATGAGAGACCCTTAGCTGACGACTGATGACGCAAGGCCGGACTCCGTGTGCCGCCATCTCGACTATTTTATGTCGAATATGGCTGGGCAGCGGCCGCCCGTTGATGAACATACCGCCCAGTTGGTTTACTCTGCCTTGCCCTGGAAATCGCACAAATGATCATTTTGACAATTTTATATGATTGGCAAATAAGGTGATAGCCAGGAGAATTATTTGCTTTATTAAGATAATACCCTTTTGGTAGAGATGTACTTCGAAAAATAATTATTGGCTATTACCGTTATACCGCAAAATTTAATTAATAAATCTATAAAAATAAAAACAACTCACAAAAGTTATTAATTAAACATACATTTTCACATATTTCAGCTACATAGCTGTTACCATCGTTAGTACTACTCTACATAATGCACCGTATGAATGTAGGTATGAATAATCCTGATTAATGGAGCAAAATTCAAAATTCTAATATAGCGCTTTGAGTAAAGTCTATGGGAACAAATTATCGTGATGGATAGAATAAAATAAATCACACGCCGACACGTTTGTTGCGGGCGGTACTTCGTGTCATCTTTAAATAATTCCCGACTAAATCGCATTAAGCCCGGAATAGCTTTCCGATTACGACACCTCTTTGTATAGCAGCTGCGATGAGCGCGTGTAAACACAGGTGGAAAAATCAAGGCACCCGACGCAACGGCACGTCACTGTTGCATTTTCGGCAACACGACGGACAATAAGATCCGACAGCAGCTTGTTTACAAAACGAGGCAAATATTTTGCCGAAAGCGTCGAAACTGTCAACGTATTACACACCCCGAAAAGTAAACATAACTTGAGCATCTGTATCTTGTTAGGTGGCACACCGAATATGTAAAGAATCCGAAGAAAAACTATTTTAGCCTTTTAAGGAAAAATTGTTGTTGTTAGCTTAAAGAAAATATGAAAAAATAAATAGTTTATGTTGTTAAACAATATTTCGGATCGATTTCAACAGCAGTAATTTGGAGTCTTCCGGTAGATGACAAGTGTGATGGCAATCTTTTGTGTAAGGTTTTCCCACGCGGCCGGGGCAACTACAGACGAGTCGGTTTGCCTTTCCAGTGTACACTCGTCCAATACAAGCATAACATTCGAGTGTGTAGACTGGCCATTGTTCTTTTGGGCCCGGAACAATGCAAACCATAATTAAATACTCATTGTCGTTTTGTGTCGGCAGAGAGCATGCGATCATTAAATTCAAACCGTAATCGCAACTTAATGACCTTCGAATTGGAGATTGCATTTTCACACCATTCCAACGCATTGATGGCTAAATTAAGTCGTGGGAACACCACAACATGTGTAATTATACGCAGCAGCACGAACTGCTTCACGAAAACTAAACAACTATCTTCCTGAACTGGATTTTCGAGTTCAGGCAAGGTTAATTCTCGGGTAATCCGATTTATAATCTCCATAATGTGATAGACAAAAGTGTAATCTGTTAAAAGCCACACTCTCTGTTCCTCGAGAAAAAATAAAATGCGTCACAAATTTTATACAAAAAGTTTTATATATAATTCGCAGCATACGAAAAATATTATCTATTTGATAACTTATAGGCAATTGTGCACAAATAAACCGGTCTTAAATCAAAAGATCAATACTTTAACGATCCAGGTTCGCCTAAGATACACATCATACTAGGGGATCAAGAATTTATAAATAATACATTCGCCTTGCAAGTGTTTATCGGCGGGCTAAGTTAACGGTTTATCGGGTATTTGATTTCCATCATTGTTACACCTAAATCTACGCGATGCAAGTGTGATTTAAAGTTTTCCGGATATAATCGATATGTGAGATTAACAGAAGAGGATGTACTGCTCAATTCGATTAGGGTAGTATTAACAGAGGACTATATACATACATGCTTACACAATTGTATAATTTTTTTTCTCTATTCATAAATCTTAGTATTGTATTCACAAATCTTTATAATTTTTTTAAATCGGTCGCAACTTCTTTAATATTCAAAACAATTTATTACTGCGAATAACTATGTATCTCACAAATGTGTCACAAAGATTTTCCAATTTTTATTATAACTGCAACAGTGTTCTGTTCTATGTTTGACGTTTCGGTTGCAACTTCAGCCACGATAAGTGATAATGGAAATATTAAAAATATGTTTTAATAGAATATTTGCATACCTTCTAATGGAAAAGCAGGTCTGAAATTTGAAGTTGGGTGCATCATTGTATTTCAATTCGGCTTGTAGTTTATTTGTTGTTGTTTATGTCAAGATCGTATTCAAAATACAAACTATGCTTGTGGCAACAACTTAAAATTGGAAACCTGTAAAAAATCATGAATTGTAAAAATTAATGGGATATAAAAGGATTTCAACAATATAGTCTAAATGCGAACTTTCAAAAATGATCCAGCACAATTTATTTTTAAATAATTGACTTTTTATTTAAACTAATACGTAGAAACACATTCATAAATGTATAATCCTTAAAACGGAGATAATGAACTGTCCAGGAACCGCAATTGACCCGGTGTCTGCAATCAGGTAAAATTAAAATGGCGACGCCTCTATATTACGTTGTTCACCTGATCTTCTTACTTTTTTAAATTATTTGGATTAGTTATTAATCGCCTAAAGATTTTAATGTGCATTATACAATGTAGTCGTTATCAAATTTGTACAACAGGTACATGCTAATTTAAATTGATGGGCGAACCTATTTTACATTTTTATTCACAAAATGAATTCATATTTTAGCTACAAATCATTTGCTGGTTTCATATCGATTTTAAAATGGCACAACAATTGGGCAACCACGAAGAACACTATCGTAAGTCATGCCGACTTTGAAAACCACAGCTAGTATCAAATTATAGGTATGAACTGAAAGGAGAAAAATCATTCAAATTCAAGTTCAGTAAAGCTATAATGTTCTTTGAGTAGGATCAAATATTTTTAAGAGCGTACAGCCTAAATGTTCCTGCTTTACAATTAGTTACTAATCAATATTTTAGTCAAACATTCAGCAAGTAAGGTGTTGTTCAATTTAATATATTGCATTTAATCGGCATATTGTATACGTGTTAGTCCATTTTACTTTATTTATCACTAAAATTTATAGGGAAACGAACAATGATTTACTTAGAAAGAAAAGCGAAAAGTCAATTTTTCAAAAACTAGAATATTTAGACAAGGATTTTAATAACTGTTGCTTGTACCAAAATGGAGGGCATACTTTAGATACATGTCAGTACATATAGAAAACATTATACAATACGTCGTCTTAGCCAAGACATCAAACGATAAAAACTAAACCTTGTTTTCTTTATAGTAATATCACATCGTGCTTTTTATTTTTCCCTTGTGTAAGTTTATTAATTTTTCAGGCCCTCTTGACGTTTCGCTAAACTATAGCCGAATAGCGTGTCCAATCCACTTTTCCTATCGTAAGCTCAATCTATTTTAAACTTATTTATTCAGTATTTTTCTGTGGTTAGTTAAGTATCACGAACGAAACTGTTGCACTAAGCTGGCCCTGATAGGTTGTGTAATCACATGCTTTATCGCGTCCAACCTGAAATCTAAGACAGCCACTTAAAAAATATTTGCTTGTCCGTAAAATTCAAAATTTTAAGCCTCTCTTTGCCCTGGTTTTCTTGCAACGCTTACGTAAAACGAAAATATTATTTTTTACCGGACCGACTGACCGTTTCCGCTCTGACTCCCGCCACACCAAACTGAGTCGGTGGTGGTCGATAGCCAAGTTATTACGAGTCGACGGTCGAGCTCTGAAAAAAGCAGCGACTCGCCAGACATTCGCTGCCTCGTCTGGGCTTCTGTCCGTTCGCTTGGCCCTATCATTGACTCTCAATATTAAGAGTCGATTTTTTTCTCGTTGTACTAAGCACGCTTGATTAACGGCGAGTGAGGTAATTAGGCAAATTCGCGTGCCCGATGCAAAGTATGCCTAATTTCGCCGCAGAACATCGACACTGCAAGAAAATGGACGACACTCGGTCATAAACATGTTCCAGGGTAATCTTGACACGAGAGAAACTTTGTCCAATTTTACGTCACTTAAATATACCGACTTTATAACATGTCTTTTTGACAGGAGCTCATAACGCGGAGCGTAAAACATTAAAGTAAAGTGACAAGGAGTGCAGTTTTGAAGTTCGATTACTGCAGTGCTGTGTACACCTCGTGCTTCAAATTAAAGCCTCGTCAATTATTTAATCTCGACGACACGACTGCATAACCTTTTCTACAGTAGCAAATATGCGATACTTAAAGAAAACCTAAAATATCAGTTATAGAATTGTACAAGTAATTTACCGACCAGTTAATCCACCCCGAAATCCAGTATATAATTCAAATTTACTTTTTGTAATTTTATACGTCAACATTGTCGCCCGCGGGAGCTGGGTACTTCAATTCCCGCGCAACTTGCGCTCACGTCTCGAAGTATTGCTCGACGTCTGAACGCGTTTTACAAAATGGTGTCACGGTATTCGCTCCATATAATTATCGATTTTAACGGCGTTTAAAAATTATCATCGAGTCAAGCTTATTAAAAAGGTGCAATATTACACTTTTCGCAAACAGACAACGAAAATGTATGCACTCCCACAGCAACAAAAGGTATCAACGATTGGCTTCTAAAACGCAAACACATACACCCTCGCACTTTTTCTTTGCTGAACTAATATTTACCAAATTTAACGATGGAATATTTATAAAAACGTAACTAAAATGAGATATGCTGTAACACTTCAGCTTCAATTCCATAAAAGACCGTACAAAGCAAAGCCAATGTGTAAAGAACAAAACATATATGGCATTTAAATGGTTATGGCTTAGCTGCTTCGGACGTTTTGATAGAATGAAAAATCTCCATTTTATTCACTGAGTAATAATTTAAGCTAAGTTTAACAACAATTCGATGCATTTTAAGATCTTTGTAAATGTAAATTTAGCATTATTTCAAGACCGCCAATGACGATGAAGTATTAATTACTCTTAAAGAGTATGCGTCATTTTAAACATCAGAAAGAATAAAGATTTTGGCACCATAAAAAATCAAGTTTTATCAATGGCCATCTTAAAATTATGAGCAGAGGGATTAATGAAAAATTATCCGCGCTGAGATGGATAATGACGATAAAAGGCTAGGACGGAGAAAACAGTTTCGTTAAAACTTTACCTCGCCGCAAAATTGGCCACAGGTTTTAGGCCGTTCACCTATGAAAATAGGACCTTTCACTTTTAACACCTTCAGCACGTGACGATAAGTGTCCGTACTAGAAACAGTCACAGTGAATAGAGTGAAGTTATCCGGAGCAATTCGTCATGCTGAAATTGAGGTGTTTTATCGTAAGTTTTCATTGCTTCGCACCAGGGATTGCTTACACAATGCGTGGCAATCCAAATTTGAAATTTGATAGCTCGATAGCAAAATGAATAAAAGCGAAAACGCAATACGGCAGTCCAGCATATTTACAACAGAGAAAAGCGGGCATAGTGATATGGCCACATTGCAGACCAAAATAGTACAAAGAGTTTATTTCTGCCCAAAAATGAAGAAAAGGAACAATAATCTTAAAATTTGTGGTGAAGGAATATTTTACTATAGGTTTTCTTTCTTTGTGAATAGTGGAGAGAAAATACTTTTAATCGTTAGTAAAAATTTATATATCAAGTTAAAAAAGATTCTTTTAAACTATGTCGCTTGTTGTTTTTATTATTGAGTGTACTTTTTGTAAATCGTATACTTATTTGTATCCGTATATATATCACTGAACTACTTGATAATTGTAATGTTAGTTATTCAGTAGACTAAAGTGATTTTAATTTAAAATGTGACGCGTTTATTACGAATTACTCATAATCGTGGTGTTAATTTAGCGTGCGATCAAGGGATTTAGATCCATTCAAGTATCAAAGAGACAGGCTTGTAAAATCAGTTGTAACGTGTGTGTATGTTATGTCGAATCGAGAACCTCATGCTCGCAGCCGATCAATCATAATTAAACAGTTAAATTACATCGGGCATATGGCGTAAGATAAAAACAAATCAGTAAATTAAATAAACCGTACCCTATCTGCTACTTTTTTCTCAACTGGGTGTTAATTTTACTTATGATTTATAATCATAAATGTTTTGCATAAAACGTGGATTATTTCCATAAATTCTTGAATTTATTGTGGGAGATTCGGGGTTTATAATTGTGTATGTTGCGTATGGAGGGATATCGTGTTCAAAATGACAGCTCAGCATGTGTGTTAGGAACTCTGTTGTGGAATACACGGCAGGGAATCTGCAACCCCAGTCTAGCAAATTGCGAACAAAACACTGCTAACCTTGCGTGAAACTGATTTCAGGGAGGTTTTCCAACTTCGCCCAGCGACATTATTCGCACTTTATTACTGCGTATCATTTCGTTTCCACGCGATTTACGCTTGGGAAGTCAAGTGTGGAGAGATTTCATGTTTTCAGGTGACCCTTAAACCCGTGGAGAGGCAGCAAGAAAAGCTTTAGCTCAGAACGGCGCCCTTGCGCAGCAGGCTAGCGATTAAACCACTGTTTTATGGGAACGAGCAAGCGACGTTCTATTGTGTGCTGGCAGACATTTAAATTAGGCCCAACCTCTATAGTTTCACTTGTATTGTCATAACAGGATCATTATTGGCCGGTTAACTACGGGTCAGAGAATAAATTTGATATAACTTTTAATCCCCTAATGTGTTTGCGGTTGGGTAGGTCACACCCTGCTTAAAACTCCAGTTTGGGGATTATTTTCATTTCTTTGGAGTTTTAAACCCATAAACGCCTTCAAAAATTTTAATAAAGTTTAGATAATCGTTGCGAAAATGCACTAAACGAGTTTGGAAAAATATAAGAGCAATTCCCATGATGAAAATTGTGGGAATTGTTTAGGTTCCTTTGTTGCATGGCTGTTCATCATATTTTGATGTCGGGCGTTATTTCTATGAGCTACTGCGTGAGAATAAATCGAAGTTCGCATGATGGTACAATGAATGCAATGCGCACATATCAGACCATATGGAAAGGAAATCAATTTTCGCGCACGGATTAAGCGCGTCTTTTCGGTGCACATACCCTGCTGTGTTATTCCTGGTTCATGGCGGAATAATTCCTTAGCCGGACGTTTTTACCGAAAGATTTATTTTTGCTCAGTGATTTTGTTCGACATTCCGTTCAGTTTTCAACCAAAGGTGGCAGTGCGCACGACCTACCTTCGATACGTTGGCATCGGCACCCAACTGCGAATTAAGCTGTGAATTCGCTGTTAAAGGCAGTTCCGATTCCGGAACTGTTGGAACAATGAAGCTAATCGCGCGACTGTGGCTTTTCCGGCCGCTTTAACCTCGCCTCGTTAGCCTTGTGACGAGTGTTTAGCGTTTCCGCGCCATCTTTTCGAACGCGTGCGCGACGAATCGCTTCGCGATCATTGCAATAGGATCGACGTTAAACTTAACCGAGCGTTAAGTGGACACACGCGAGCAATCCGTGGAGAACAATGGTCACTACGACGTCTACAATGACTTTTTGACGTATCGAGGCGGTCGAGAAGGCGTTGGTTGAATTTCTAGGTCGCTCCGAGACGCGTCAACTCCCCGCGACCTTTTTAACCCGCCACCGAACCGTCTTAACGTTGCTTTTATTGGATTTGTACAAATTAGTGACGAGATTGAAAAGTTATCACCGAGTTTTAAATCTCAATGACCAAACCCAATTGACCAAAAACTTGGCAAGGGATTACTTTTGTTTTCCATTTAATCAAGTCCCTAATTTGACCGTAATAATGAACCCAACGTTACTATAATAATTACTATATTTCTAAGTTAAAATTC
>CH001856.1:128355-164601 GCA_000149265.1 Ciona savignyi
TAATGAGGTTCGGATTTAAAAAGAAGCCATAATAACGGATTTGGTATTTGATTTATATTTTTAGTTTGTTCCATTTACAAAAATGAAGAATGAAAAAATATTGTGTTTGCTTGCACTGTGTGTCGCCTTAACCACTGGTTACTTACAATTGTATTTTCGCCTGCGCCAAATTTACATACCAACTTATATCTAAAATCAATGCGAAAACGCTTTTGACAAAATACATTAGTTTTTCACGACTTTTAACAAAAATGGAAATTTTAAAATCATATCCTGCCCTCTCATGTACTTGAAATGCTATAAATGAAAATGCACGATATGGTGCTTAAATGAGAACATTTATATATTTAACTAGAGCAGTATGCTCGTCTGCCGTTTTCCACTTTCCGAGTTGGTCCAAACTTCCCATATAGATATAGCACACTGGGTAGGTACAAAGTGGTAAACTCACCATGTATGTTAAAGCAGCGTCAAATATGTCTTGACTGACGTACAACATTCGGTCTACTTTTCCTCTCGCTTGTGGGTCGGTGGGATACAGTTGCTTTTCTGTCGCTTTTTCGTATTTGTTGCAAAGGTAGCAAGCGATGGCAGCGCTGTCATAATATTTCGTTCGGTTTACATGTGCAGCAATGAAAGTTACAGAAAAAAGGTGGTCGCGCGTCGGACCAGTATCCAAACCAAACCAGAATACGGTAAAGACTTAATTTTATAGGCTTGATTTGACGTACAATTCTTGTATTACGTTTACCAATAATATTATTCAATTCATGTGTTTTCCAACAAATAGCATATTCTACTTAATATTATTCTTTTCAGAAACAATATATCCATACAAAATAAAGATATATGACAGATTTAATTGTACATGCCATAAAACTGAAAATTACTGTATATAAATATATATATATATACCTTTCGCATATTGTATATTCGTCATCCTTGAGAGCCGGTACCTTTCCTCTTGGGTTTATTGCCAAATACTCAGGTTTTTTGTTCTCACCTTTGAGAAAATCAATGCTGATCACTTCGTATTCCAATTCAAGTGCCTCTAGAGTTAATAGAACGAATCGTGCAGGCGGGCTCATTAGAAAAGAGTAAATTTTAATCACCATATTTAAATATATGGAATGTGCGTGACAAGCAATATCTGCAAATCAGTATGTTAATGTTCAGGTTCTTGATTAAACCGTTTTAGCACACAAACTTCTTAAAAACTCATGTCTTCATTGCATGTATACATTTAAATCAGATATATGTACATCGATATATCTAGTGTCGACTGAATACTAAACCCAATACAATCACGTCCAATTCCCTTATCCGTCTTATTCAGAAGGCTTGCATTCAGTCATCACGCTAAACTTTTTTGAAATACCACCTTAAACCTTTACTCTGGCCTCACGATCCCTATTCCAAGTTAAATGCTAAACAAATTCGTTTATTGTAGTTATTTTGTTCAAGAAACAATTACTTTAATAAGGTGTGGATAGATTTCCAGGCAATTACGTCCAATGTAACTGAAACACACACTTATATATACTTTCTGATTTCTTTTATTATTTTAACACAATCCAATGCAGTTAATAAGAAATCAAATGCAAACTATCATGACAAGATTAATTTAGTTCATGTTTGATCACGATAATGCGATATAGATTTAATAAATAACGACCACATCCCACGGCTTTAACAATAAATGCTCGATGTTCTAGTGCAGGCATGGGCAACCCCTGGCACGCGAGCTCGTATTTCTGGCACGCTAGTTCAAGGAAATTCGATTCTTTTCTCTTAAAGAAAATAACTTAAAAGTTATTGTATTATTTGAGCTTTGGCCACGTGCATAAAATGTTTATTACCTTGGCTTAAATTGTGAAGATTTGATTATTATTTATTACCGTGTTATTGTTACTCAACAAACACCCAAATTTCGCAACCTGCTGCCACAGACGAATCGGACGTGAGAGAAATTTGTACGTTTGTGCAGACAACCAGATGTAGTTAATATCAGTAACCCTTAGCATCCTAATTTACTTTTGTTAGCAATTTGAGATACAAAATATTATAAGACTAAACATGATGTACCATGTACCGGTAAGGTCATTCGGTATCGGTAAAGGTCATACATGCATATTTCGGCAAGTAAAAAAAGACCTGTAAACTTATTTCACGTAAGCTCATCGTTACTTTTATCAAATTGCGTTAATGAGAGTAAAAATTCATCGTTAAACACACTTTTTCACCTGCCTAAGGTTTGCTCTATCAATAATAGTACAGCGCTTGCTTATTTTACAGTAAAGATAAAAATAAAAAGTCATTACTGTAAAAAGTTATTTCGTTTTTCGTCCCTACCGAATGTTAGGACCATCAGCTAAGAAACTTCAAACTGATTTACGAGATGTATTTAAAGCTATTCAAACTGATATTTTCTCAGAAATAAAACTTGAACTTTTTGAGAAAGTTTATTGTGAATGTTTTTTTTGTTATATTGTGTTTTCACTATTTTGGTAAATTTAAATCATTTTTTTAAAACACGCACCTTTAAGAATGAAAAAGAAATATGTTTTCACGAATTGTTAGTTGGCACGCGGAAGGTTTTTGCCATTAATTTTAGCCGATTTTGGCACCCAGGCCGAGAAAGGTTGCCCATCCCTGTTCTAGTGAAAGGATAAAATACATTACTTTAACTGGCAACTCTGAGCCAAGTGCGTGTCAAGAAACGCACTATATATAGCAGTGTAATCAAGATCAGTCATACACGCAAGCAAGTCAGAATTTGGGGAACCACAAAACGCACGATATATAGCAGTGTAATCAACAGCTTGCAGTAAATTGGGTTAACCCGCAATCTTATTGTCCATAATTATATTCTAGAAAACATAGCGACCAACCCATCTATTAAAATTGTATTTAAGTGTGTACATTATTAGTCCACTTACCAAAGATGACAAAAACAATTGTGTCAAAACATTCAACAATGTTATATACGAGATTATATAATTTTTAACTAAACATTGTTAACAAGTTGTGTTTGTTAACACGGGAACCCATTCATTTCTACATGCAAAAACAAATTCTATAAAACGTATACAACATATACATAATAATCTGATTGATAAAAAAAACTGTGTCATTTGTAAGGCAACATGGTCTGGGCATGCAGAATAACCCTTTAGTCTAGTTCAAGGGTTCTTAAACTGGGGGGCGCGCCCCCCTTGGGGGGCGTGGAAGCTTCTCAAGGGGGGCGCGAGCATGACAGTGTCATATTGCAGGGTTCGAATTAACGATTTTGAAACTATTCGCGAAATGCGTGGGATACGAGAAAATCGTTTTCGCGCTTTAGCTATGTTAAAGTGCCTTAAAATGCGGTTTCAGAACCTCTCCAACTAATTTTTAAAGCCAGAAAGATAATTCATTAAGCAAACAGTACCGTTATTAAGTAGTAATGATAAACTACAATACACGTATTGTGAGTTAATGCGTGTAGGATAGGACGAATATCGACGAAACGAAGCCTTTGAAACGAGTAATCTTACTTGTTAAAACACCATATAAACCTTTTATAAAGGGGTGTGTCGCATCTCCGCCAATCATAAATAAAGGAATCTTGGTATATGAACGCATAATGGCTATTGTTGCTTTATGATAGAAATGCTTATTATGCGTCAATAATGCAAAGTAAAAGCAAGGTAAATAATTGTAATAGTAATTTCATTGTTTAATGTTATGTTGAAGGCAAAATTTGTTATATTATATTGTGTTGATGATTTAATATTAAAAGTGCGCGAAATCAGCAATGGTTATTTGTATTTTCGCGATTTTGTTAAATTTTGTAATTCGCGAACTTTAAAAAATGGTTCGCGAATAGCGATTCGTGATCCCTTGCATCCTTCACACTAAGCAGGGTATTGGCAAATAAATTATTGTTCTTTTTTTCGTAAATTTGATTTTTGAGTAGGTGAGGCGTAAGCATGAATCACAAATCTCAAGGGGGGGCGCGACTGAAAAAGTTTAAGAACCACTGGTCTAGTGGTTTAGTGTGACCCCTTTCAACCAAAATGTTGCAGGAACTGGTCGCTAGCTGGTCGGGAACATGTGAATCGTACACAACACACTGCAATAGCTCCGGTAACCCGACGGTAGCGGCGAAGCAATAATTGTCCGTGTGTTAACCCCCTTGGTTTTCCAATTCACGGGGATAATTATGAATATTGTAATCATTTACATATTATAATTATAATCCGTTATACAAAAGTTGGATATTCAAGCATTCTGCGATTATTTTAAAATTATATAGTTTTTGCTAAATATTCCTTTGAACATATTGTAGATCCTGTCACAGTAACTGAACACCCTATGTAATTAAATTGTTGCAGCATAAAAACATGAAAAACCATTCATTTATTTTTGCAACTTTTATATTAAACATAAAGAAATTTACAAGTGTACCACAAAGAGAATATAGGCCTACCGTTAGGAATAGAGCAAAGTTTAGGTTTAAAACAATGGTTAAAACTGTGTTATGCCTGCCAAGACTATTCCTAGTATACATGCTGTAACCAAACCCCAGCCCATATAGTTTACAAGAAATACAATAACAGTCACGGCTATTCCTCCTAATTTTATTGCTTTTACAGTTTGCCTGTCAAGATTATGCTCATAGCGTCTGGCAATTGTGTCGATTGCCAAAGACATACCATCGTCAATGCGTTTAGCAACCTCAATAAACGCCCTAGCGATCGAAAAGACGGCATAGGTGACCCTATCTATTATATCTCCACCGGTAGCTACACCCTGATCCCTCACTGCGATGTCCTCATTGTCTTCGCGAATATATGGTCGCTGTCGTCTCGGCAACTAAATAAAAAAAATAAACTATATATAAAGATCTATTTGTTCAATGTAGATGGATTAGGTTGGGTATTCAGGGCGCATTAACTCCCAAAGACGGAAAAATGGCCAATATTACTAGGAACATCTAATTACGACGTGTCCACTGTTAATTACGAAATCCATTGGAGGGATTTGATTACGATGAAGAATTTGTTATATTGTGTCCGCCATAGCGCCTTGGTAACATCTGTCAGTCGGTGAAGACCTTTGTAAGCTAGGATAGGATAGTATATTCAGGTTTATCCTTGTGAATGGAAAAATGAAAGGGGCGTTAACACAAAGACAATCGTCATATTACCTTGCGCCCACTGTTGGTTTACCGTAGTAATTAAAATGTGTTTTGTAGGATTCTGATGCCCCTTTAATTTAGTAAAACATATCATTTAACTGGTTTTAGGCAATGTTCGTTAAATACCTTACCCAAGACACAATCGACAAGCCAACAAACAGTTTTGAATCTTCAATCCTTCGGCTGACAACCGAAGCACTAACCCGCCATGCTAATCGATGGGTTTATGCTAGTAATAAGCCTGGTAACATACGTCTCTTAGTTGTTTTATTTCTTCTTCCACAGCAAATTGCATAAATGGCTGGTCCACGGTTGTATCGAACACCCCGGTGTTAGTCGGCATTTCTTTCTCCAGTGAAGACCGCATCGCCGCCAATTTCCCCCACACTTTCTTTAAAAAATCTCCTGGATTGATGGTTCTAAAAATAACGTGAAGCAAAATTAGATTTCCTCAATGGACACGTACAATTAATACTCACTGCTGAATGTGATCATTGGCATAATTTAAATGCTTTGCGTATATATCTAGTCTGCATATTAGATTGGATAACTGATCATCCTTTGGGCCAAGCGCCTGTTCCGCTATATAAAGTATGTTATCCATCTCCTTTTGTGCCTGAACAGATGCAACCACCAAATTTTTATCTTTCCTGTAAAAAATAAATCTGTCAAACCCTGTAGAGTGCAGTTTATAGTCGACGTTGCCTACTCAATCCAGTTTTTCATCGCGTCATTTAAAAACATCTTCAGGACACTTTTGCAAGATTCTTCGGATATTTTGCAGACGCATCCCTGGACGGAGCCCCAAGATGTGTTAATTACGCCACGGGTGTTGGTGTAGGCTACAGTCAATTCCCTGTAGTGTGTCATTTCTCCAGAGTCTAAAAGTAAAGAATATGATTTTTATGTTGTGATGTGATAATTCCGACAGATAGCTTGTTGGGTTGGTGCGTCGCCTTTTAGTCGTAGGTTTGCAGATTCGAAACTGATCGCTAGCTAGTCGCTTGTGTACTCTAAACGAACGTTGCCTAAACCAAGTGCAATAATGGGTTCTCCCAAATCAAGGGGACGTCTAATTCACACACAATACACTCCAATAGCTACGGTAGCACGACGCTGGGCACGAGGTGATCTGATGATTTCCCTTAAGTTAACCTCCTTCGTTTTCCAATTCACGACAGTGTGTGTAAATATTAAAAACCTCATACTGTTCTATATCTGTTCATTATTCCACATTAGTCCGACGATCTTGCCTAATCCAAGATCACACATAAAACAACCAGTGGCTGTATTAGATCACATAACTTTTTAGCTGAAAAAGTTCGTTTTAAATCCACGCAGCAGAGACTAATGATATATAAGATTTTCAAGACCACGTACAATCCCACAAAATACCTAATGGCAATTCTTCTACTACTTCTTGTATTGGCTTAGTACAAAGTTTTACCGAATCGGTGAAATGCCTCCAATTTAAATCACCATCCAAAAAGTTGACCTCGACTTTTAGTATTTCGACATTGTGTAAATCCTTTAAAACCAGAAAACGATTAACGTATGTTTTAAGTCTAATAATTCCAACATTTGGCAACTTTACTTACGGCATACTTTTTCGGCAATCGAAGGCAAAACATCAGGCTTTTCTTCATTGTATTTGGGAGTGAATGAAAGAACTTAGAAGTCTCGCACTGGCACACGAAAACAATACACAAGTAATTTACATCTTAATTCTACCAACACTTGGTTAAGAATGAATATTTATGTTTATCCGGGGGAATGTAGAATTACAGTTGACTGATTAATACGTTTTTTAATTTTGGTAATGCCCGTTAATTCACTGGGTTCGGGAACTCTCTTTTGAGTGCCTTACCCGAGAAAACAACCGACTATCTAAACCAATTTCGATCATATAACCTTCGACTTAAAGGCTCCGACATAGAACCAAGCTATAAGTGGTACAATGCCATTCGTTTAAAAAACGAATCTTGTGCGGATAGCATAGATTAAGTTAAAATGTGTTTAGTCTCATAGGTTAGTTAAAACTAGAAAATGTTTAAGTACCCACTTAGCGTGCGTGGGTTCATTTCTTGAACAATCTTAATAAGCAAACATAGTAATGATACTACTAAACCGTATAAAGTGGGACGGGACTTATTTTAACCTCTATCTTTCCCATTTCATTTCGCAGAGTTGTTTCGTTGACTGGTCTTGCTACTACCCTGATGTCAGTTATGTACGTCATCTCTCTGTGGACGTCATAGTGAATTAGATTTAACATTCTGGATTTTTATGTGTGCTGCAAGTATAAAACATTTGTTTTTTTTTATGTGTGATGCAATTATATAACATTTGTGGTATTTATGTGTGGAGCAATTATATAACATTTGTGGTATTTATGTGTGGAGCAATTATATAACATTGTTTTTTTTATGTTTGTAGCAATTATATAACATTTTTGATTTTTATGTGTGATACAATTATATAACATTTGTGGTTTTTATGTGTGGAGCAATTATATAACATTTGTGGTATTTATGTGTGGAGCAACTATTCAGCATTTGTTTTTTTTAGGTGTGTAGCAATTATATAACATTTGTGATTTTTTATGTGTGCAGCAATTATATTACAACTTATATTATACCGTAAGATCTGCGAGAGCAACATGTCTGCTTCAAAATCTGTATCAACACGGAGCCAATAAAATGAGTCGCTTCCGAGTTCGGTAGATATCTATTGAAAAAAATAAGGGTGAGTTATGGTTGGTTGTTTTTTTATGCCAAACGTGTTATAGTTCGGCGAAGTGTCCGTAGTATTTAACCTGTATTTATTTCCAGTGGCATAAATGCAGAATACAAGAAAATAGCAAAGACACAAGTTTGGTCCGACCGATTGACATGGACCAGTTGACTTGCTATGGGTTAGTACATCGCCTTTTAGCCTAAAGACTTGAAACTGGTCTATAGCTAGTTGGTTTTGTCCTTAGGCAAGGCAGTTAACAGACATTGGCTGAACACAGTGGGAATGGCGAGTTCTGCCAAATTAAAGGAACGTCTCAATCATACACGACACACTGCAATAGCTTGGTCAAACCGACGGTGGGCGCGAGGTGATCTGACGATGGCCCGTGTGTTAACCCCCTTGGTTTTCCCATTAAAGGAGAAGCATGGATATCCTATCCTAACCTTTAATATAATTGAATTCAGAAGACTAGGAAGTATAGGACTCAGAAAGCACGCTTGAGCCTTTTTTATTAGTGCTTATCAAATGTGCAGAAGTAGGATTAGAAGAAACGGGAAGCGACTACACAAATGGCTTTAAAGTAGACAAGTGAGTTTGAAAATTAATAGAGAAAACAGTCAAACCTGATAAAGAAACTTTGGCTGGTAACCTTCCACAGTTATAGCAGATACTGGTACGCAGGAATCTCTAACATCTCGACACCGTCTTTTGTATTCTTTGATTAGTACTTGGGCATTGCAAATGCCTTGACGTGTTTCACCATCCGTGAAAAGAGTGATTGAATCTCGGGCGGGAACACGTTCTCTGTTTTATAAGGTAAGTTGAAAACTGCACAGTAAACATATAGCACAATGTTATATTGGATATTGTCACATTATCTTTGTCCAGAGTTGGGTTACCGCAGCTTTAACTATGTTTTGAATATAATAGGAAAGCACAGCCAGTGCTTAACCAAATAAACTAGGTTCGGGCAACGTCCGCTAAGTAGTATTCACCATAATTAGTGGCCGGGTGCGACAAAGACAATCTTACAGGGCATTAGACCATGGTGAATGTATTACAGTGTTTCATTAACTATACTCACAAGATGACGCCCAGTGCTTTAAATAAACCAACACTGATGTCAGTCATTCCACTAGCTATAAGAGTATCGACGGCTCTTCTGGCTGCCTCCTGAATATTTTATGCAAGAAAATTATTAAGAGCTTTACAACGACATGTAATGTGACCAAACCTTTCCTTCTGGTGACATTTGAGTGAGGTTTAGTTTGATGTCAGCCGTTGCGTTGAATGTGACAATTGCCAACCAAGCGGATTCCGCTGTTTTCTCTATGAACATCTCTGCAAATGTCTGCAAGCAAAAAAAGATTACGAAAAATAGTATATTTTGAGAATGATCGTACTTTCATTCTCTCCAGCAGACTGCAGGTTTGCCCGTGAGCGACCTCGTTCATGCTTCCACTCACATCAATAACCAACACGTAGCGATGCTCGATTTGTTTTTCTTCGGTGCCGTGCGCTTCCATTTCCATTAGCACGTTGATTTCCTATTTGATTGAAATAAAATGCTACAAAGAGGATACTTTTTTGGAAAGTTTTTGAAAAATGCACTGGCAGACATAGACTGAACCCAGTGAATTAATGGGTTCCATCAAAGTTTAAAGAAGCTCTTAGATATAGACAACACGCTGCAGTACCTTTTGTAACCCGATACTGGGTGTGAGCTAATGCGACGATTTCGCGAATGAGAACGCTCCCTTACGTAATAATCTAATGATTGACCGTGTGATAACGCACCAAATATCCGCCTATATCTTACCCGAGTTTTTTCCATTCTGCAAAAATATTTTGTTTTTAGAAGATTTTGACTTGTTCGGTCTGATGGCTCTCTGCTGGCATGCGCATTATCTTCCATTTTTACGATTTAGTTAACCTGCTGTAAATGTTCTTATATTTGACGGCAAATAAGGAAGGAAAAACTGCAAACTAAAATAAGGATTATGATGTTAGGTTAGCTGCTTCAATAAAATGCTCAAATGTCACTCCAAATGTAGTGTCAGCAGTTTTTACCCACCTCAGTACTTATTTTGATCGTACTCTTAGTCATTGTATTTTATTAAGCTTTTTACTGAGTAGCAATGATGGGGATTCCCCGATGTTTGTCATACAAGTTTATAATAGTGTGGTATAACGTCTCGTGTTAGAGTTTTTTAGGTAAAAAATAGAAACTGCACACTACATTAAAATTGTTTATCATACTAGTTTTTAGGACTAGTTTCTACACTTTTGTAGCTCAGTTTCCTTTAGAGGATAGGATATGATAGGATATTTATCTTTATCACCGTGAATGGGAAAACCAAGGGGGTTAACACACGGGCAATCGTCAGATCACCTCGCGCCCATCGTCGGGTTACAGGAGCTATTGCAGTGTGTTGTATATGATAGACACGTTCCTTCAGTTTGGTAGAACCCGTTAATCCGCTGGGTTCAGGCAATGTCCGTAAAGTGCCTTGACCAAGGACACAACCGACTAGCTAGCGACCAGTTTCGCACCTGCAACCTTTCGATTGAAAGGCGACGCACTTAACCGTTAGACCAACGGGCTTATTTCCTCTCCTCTTGTATAATATGTAATTACGTGGGTTCCTGGGTTTAGAACTAGAACCGGTACAAAATTTATAGCAGACATGTGCAACATACGGCCGGTGGGCCGGTCCGTAAAGTGATTTGGACTGGCCCGCAGACTGTATATCCAACCATACTCGGTAATTAAGATACTGTCATTAAAAGAATACTATTTATGTAATAATCCGGCCCGCCAAGAACTTTATTTTCCCACATCTGTCCCGCCGACTAAAAAAGTTGCCCACCCCTGATTTATGTTAGAATTATTGGCTGGTAAACCATATAGACAACATCGATTGTGCTTAAATGCTTATAGCGTAAATAATAGACTGCGGTTGCTAATAATTAAAAAATATTTAGGCATAGTTATATCTTTTCTTTTCCGGCAGTTATATTTGTTCTTTTCCGTGACTTCATTATCTACAATTAAAGCAAAATAACCTATGAACATTTATCCGATAAGCAACCTGTTTGATGCTTTCATATAATAAAGGCAATTAGGGCGCTGTTCTTTATGTACAATCCAGGTGTAGCATTTGGCCTTTGTGTTGGTTACACCCAAATATGTATACGTAATCTCGGATTTCATATTCGTGGTATGACCTCACAATCGATCCTGACCGCGCTTTGTTTGAAAACCATGGATTTCTATTACACAACAATATAGATTACAAGCCTAATTTGTGTTTTACTATTTAAACCAGGATGAGTTTAAAAGGTTAAATTCATTTAATTAGTAATGCGATACTGATTTCCCATGTCTTTTAAAATATTTTAATGGTTTTGTGACACTCCTTAGTCCGACCTTGTAGAGGGTAATCGTTGTTTTTGTTGTACCTTTTAAAAAGGCAAAGTTAGAACTAGATTTTAATGCTATCAGATTACCATCTTGTGAGTGTTGCACCTGCAGTAATTCGTCAGTACGATGTGTGTATGTTCTTTAAAACTCGGTAGCAATATTTTACCATGCTGTTCTTCAAAGCTGGTCGTGCTTTTCAGACGATTCAATCAGTATATGAATCGCTCGCCCTAACCATTCGGCCACACAACCTTTCTACAGCTGCTCATCGTGCCACCCCGACATTATATGCTCTGATATGATGTTTATGTTTATCTCTTTGAATGGAAAACCAAGGGGAATTAAACACGGGCAATCGTCAGATTACCTCGCGCCCGCCGTCAGTTTGCTGCGGCTAATACAGTTTATTGTTTATGATTCAAACTGTGCTTCAATTTGATAGAACCCATAATTGATAAGTGCTTTGCCCAAGGACACAAAGCGACCAGTTTTAAATCTGCACCCATTCTAGTGGAAGGCAACACACCAACCCACCAAGCCAATTAGTCTGACTTACCCCGACTAGTTAAATATCTTTAATATCCTTTGGCGCACAAAATGTTTTGGAATTATCGGTTATTTTTAAGATGTATATGACGTATTTTGGCTCCTGTTCAGTCACAATTTGGTAAATATGGTTTTTATTTCTTAAATTATCAAATTTGTGATCATTTATTTTTACATATATTTTTTTAGAAACCCGTCATTTACAAGACTTTTCGTTCCCGCCATCATTCACGTGTCATTTTCGAATAAATTCATAAAGTTTTGGACAATGACGCGTTATTTCAAACAAGAGACGCCGTCTAAGCATACTGCAACTTCTCACAAAGACAGGTATTAGGAGCCAGCACCTAGTCGGAAAGTTACACTATATAAAGTATGTTATCCATCTCATTTTGTGTCCGTACATATGTCCTCACCAAATTGTTATTTTTCCTGTAAAATGAAATATTTTAAACCCTGTAGTCTACAGTTTATAATTGACGTTGGCTATTAATCCAGTTTTTCATCGCATCATTTAAAAAAAATTTTTAAGGACACCTTAGCAAAAACATTCTTCGGATACTTTGCAGATGCATTGCATTCCTGGACGGAGCCCCAAGATGTGTTAATTACGCCACGAATGTTGGTGTAGGCTACAGTAAATTCCCTGTAGTGTGTCATGTATTATGGGCAGCGAGTGCAGTCTGGCGATTTAGCACCAAATTCAAATATTATCCGTTGATGTTGACCTTGAAAATCTAAACCAAGAATGACGACACAACAAAGCTGTTGAAGCACATGCAGCTCTAAATCATTATACTGTACATGTTCCATCTTTAAATTTTTTAGACAAAACCCAATCGATTTCAAATTTAAAGAGGGGCCATTTGAACTTGGTGAGATGACGGGTATGTTTTCAAGTTGAGCTTTTCACATATAGATGCATTAATATAACTTTCGGAACTGCTGAAATCAACGAGTGCCGTGTAATTCTTGCCCTGAACGTAAACTGCTCGAGAAAGACTACCAGGACAGGACGCCGTTACGATTGGTCCGGTGGTGCATGGAGGGCTGCGGTACGACCTGATTACGATTGTCGCCTCACCTAATTCCCCATTCGCTTGGCATTGCAAAAAATGATTGTGGGCCGTGGCATTAGTAGCAGTAGGCTACAAACAGTTTCCCTACAAAACTTCTGCTAACGGAGCGGCGCGTCTTCAGAGCCAGCAACATAGTTTTCCGCACAGTCCCAACACCTTTCTCCGCTTGTCTATTTCCATGATAAATACTTGATTTGCTTGAAGCAATACTACGTCTCAACAAATAGCTTTTGAATTCGTGTAACGCAAAAGCTGCTCCAGTGTCGGAGTGGATAAACCGAGGAGTCCCACACAACGCAAACAACTTGTCGAGACAAAGTTTAGTTATGGGTTTGTCCGTTTTTTTTCTTCGTCAAAGGTTTGACTGGCATGGCATGTCGCCCGGACATCTACCAGAAGGAATAATGGAATCGAAATGAAACTTAGCCATTCGTTAGACAACAGGGTCTAGATATACAGAAACCAAAATTTTTGGAGATAAAAACAGGGGAATTCCCCTGGGATGTTAACAACCAAAACGCTATTTTTTTCTAAAAAAATAGCTTTTTTTGGGCATAGCGCTTGAACGGCTGTTACAATTTGAATCAGATTTCGAGGAATGTAAGTGCATTAGTCACTGATTTAACACTTAAAAACAATAATAAAATTACTTGGGAAATACCCCCCAAAATAGGATATGTTCTCAATCTACTAAAAGGAGTAATGAAATCGCATAAAAATTGGACATTTGTAAGACGATATGGGTTCAGATATGCAGAAACCAAAATTGTGGGTAATGAATCCTTGGGAATTCCCCTGAAACGTTAAAAACCAAAACGTTTTTTTTAATAAATTAGCTTTTGGGAGCATAGCGCTTGAACGGCTGCTCTAAGTTTAATCAGATTCGGTAAAATGTTAGACCATTAGACACTCTGTGCCAATTAAAAAAAGAAAACATTTACTTAGGGTAATTTCCTTGAAAACGAAGATATGTTCCTGAATTACTAATGTGACAGGCATGCCATATCGCACTGACATCTCCAATAAGCAGTCTACAAATTAGATCAAAACTTTAAGAATTGTTACATAACATGAATCACTTATAAAACCAGAAACTTATTTACTAAACCCAGGGGAAATTTCTGAAACCATGAAAACATAAATTGGGCTGTTTTGGGAATTTAGCTTCATTTCACTACAGCGCTTAAAAATAAGCTTTTTTAAACATTTGTGGTGAAATGTTCGTGAATTTAAGACGTTTATTTTTTATTTAACTGCACATAGAAAATAAGTTTGGTTGGTTAACTATATGGGGCCCATGCGTTTATGCTTGCAGAAACAAACTACATACTCGGTGTATAAAATACAAATTGTGGTTAGGGACCCTGTAGCATGAATATATGGCATACAACATATGTTTTACAAATAGTGGTGGTTAAACACGTGGTTGACACTTTCTAGTTATAGCCTAAGTTTATTTAATTGCACTAAATTTAACTTTATTAATAGTTTAAAACAAACTTCTTAGCTTGGCGCTGTAACAAAGTAGTTTAGTAACTAACGAAAGAAACGTAAAACCGTAGAAAATAAAAGTAAAGTCAACTGTAAAGTACAGAACTGAATTTAAACAGGGTATAATAAAACAATCAACAAAAAACACACGCGCCAGATTGATGTGATGACCATGTTAAAAGAAACGCTTAAGACAAAAATAACATTTTACGTTCCTTCAGTTTACTCATTTATACACTGGGTTTAGGTCATTTCTGCTACTTAAATGCCTGTTGCACAAAGGCAACTGGAAGGCAAAAAATATTCCCCTTGGTATTGTAGCGTTTCAGCACAATTTATTCAATGTTGCTCGGTTTATCTCCTCGACCGCCACAATGCAACTACGCAATTGACTTTAAGCAAAATGGTGCAAACATAAATACAGAAAATCAGTCAATCAAATAATCAACGAAACAAGGCAATAACGGAAAATCGGCGAGCGTCCAAAAATGCAAAGAATTTAAATCAACGACATAGAAATAAAATAAAACTTAACAGTATTGTACATTTGTACACACAGTGCTTTCTCGGTTTAGGCTGTTTTGCCACTAAAATCATGAAACTGCTTGTCAAATTCCTACTGGTTGGACTAGTACTTTCTGCTACCCCTAGATTTCTTAATTGGTACCACTCTATCACCATCAATAGTCCGGATGAAGAATATGACTTTATATTAGGCAAGTGGAAGTATTCTATTAGTGAAGGTGTATAGTTAAGGGTGTAAATTTCAACCCTGGATTGCACACTGAACTTTATATTCTACTTCCATAGCCCTATGTTCGGCCTGTTGGTCTAACGGTTAAGTGCGTCGCCTTTCAATCGAAAGGTTGAAGGTGCGAAACTGGTCGCTAGCTAGTCGGTTGTGTCCTTGGGCAAGGCACTTTACGGACATTGCCTGAACCCAGCGGATTAATGGGTTCTACCAAATTGAAGGAACGTGTCTATCAAATACAACACACTGCAATAGCTCCGGTAACCCGACGATGGGCGCGAGGTGATCTGACGATTGCCCGTGTGTTAACCCTCTTGGTTTTCCCATTCACGGGGATAAATATGAATATCCTATCCTATGTTCATGCACATTTTTGTCCAGCGGAATATCTGTGGGGGGTCAACACTAAAAGAACGGAAAGTGTTCACTAAAACTATATAAATTGATTCTAACCCCTCCCCAAACACTAATTTTAACCCCAGAACCCACAACTAAGGCTAACTAAGCCTAACCGTATCACTGCCCCCTGTCAGCCAAAGATTTTCTAGTTTGAAACTAGATGCTATCTAATTAGCTGTGTTCTTGAGCATGGCAATTAGCGGGCATCGCCCAAATCTAGTGGATCAATCGATCCCCAGAAATTAAAGCAATGTCTCAAACAAATGCAGCACAATGTAATAGCTCATGCAACCTGGGGGTGGGAAATAAGTTACTCACAATGACCCTTATAAGAAAACTCCCTTAAATGGTCGTTAGGTAACCTGATAATTGCCTGTTAGATAAGGATGCCTTGACATTCACATCAATACACCTAAGTAGCCTATCTAATTTTAACATAAAAATTTATTGATAAAATGATATTTATATCCCTGGAACATTTCACAAGGTAAAAATTGGTTACCAATAACTGTTTCTAAGCATTTACCCTTGTCATGTCAATTTAATGCTAAAAAAAGTCTTTAAGGATTGTTAAAACTAAATATGAATCATAGCGATACCAGTATATTTAAACCATATTTAATAAACTTTTGTTGTGTTGTAGTTGGCAGCGGTACTTCAGGAAATGTGATTGCTACCAGGCTGACCGAATCTCCCAATATAAAGTAGGCATTTAATCACTTGGGGAAAATAATGTCTAATGTCATTCAGCTAGTTTAGTGGAAATAATAATGACACGGACGCTCCACAAAGTTTTACCGTTGAATGTTTCCTTCTGTACTAAAAGTACTTATTGATTAATTTTGCATTTAATTAATAATAATAACTGTTTCCAGCTGTATATGATGCCAAATTTTTGCAGAGTTCTTGTCTTGGAAGCAGGCGACGATGATGCCCCAAACCCTCTTATTTCAGTTCCTATATTGTGTGCTTTGGCACAGAAATCATCAATAGATTGGAAGTACAAAACAATTCCGCAAACACATGCTTGCAAGGGCCTTAAAGAAAAAGTAAGAAAACTTCTAAACAACCAAATATATTGAGCATTTCTTTAAGCAAATTACAGTATATTATTATCCTAGATTCTCTAAAACAGTGGACTAAATATAACTCTAAACATACTTTAGCCACAATCAGCATTATGGTACAAGGTAATTGGACTATTGCAAGTAACCAATAACCCTGTTACATGACAACTGTCAACCCGTGAAAGATCTTTTTTGGTAGTGCTTTTTCTGATTTTACATGATATGTAAATGTTTACATCCCGTGACATACAGAGTAGCTTATGGCCGAGGGGGAAAACTCTTGGAGGAACCAGCAGCATCAACAATATGGTCTTCGCAAGAGGAAGTCGAAACGACTACGATGAATGGGAAAATATGGGTGCTGCAGGGTGGGGCTACGATGACGTGCTTCCATACTTTAAAAAGCTGGAGGATGTTTCGAATCTTGGAATGAACAGCGAGTACAGGGGGAAAGATGGCCCTTTAAAACTGTCATATTCGTATTCTCATCCGGTCACTCATATGTTTGTTGATGCTGCCAGGGAATTGGGTATGTTGGAATGCAATGTGTCATAGGTTCTAGATAAGCAGATCTTGCTGCATTAGATATCCTTAGGTAAAAAGAACTTTAATGCTTAGTTTGTATGAAAGCAATTATGCATCGGGGTTACACCTAATAAGATGGTCTGGTTTTATTGTTGTTTTTTTTATTAAAGTCTTACTAATACGACTTAACTAAGAACAATACTTTTTTAAAACAGGTCTTGAAAATGAAGATTACAATGGTAAGAATGGAGAAGGGTTTGGCATAACTCAGGCCACAATTTTGCCAGATGGACAACGAGAAAACTCAGTAACCAGCTTTATACGGCCAGTTATATCCAAAAGGTATTTCCAAAAAAATAGGATTTAACCTATATATATATTATGTTTATCCTTGAGGTAGAAAAGGTAACTGAAGGTATTTTAAATTGCATAGCTTAGTCTGTTAGAGCTTAAACTTAAAGATTCTTGAATCAAAACCAGATGTTGGCTAGTCTGTTGTATCCCTAACCATTACTCTAAGTGGAAGTCATCTAAACCAGTGCATTAGTGGTAAAACCTCGTAATCATAAATACCACGTGTAGTGAAATAACTCCTTTAAGCTGAAGTAGTTAACCTAACGATTGCATGCATGTTAATATGTCATGTTCTTTTCCATCTTTTTAATTTTTAAGTTATTTGCCCAAGTAGTGACTAATAAGTAGAAAATTTTATTCTTATCACCTACCGGATGACGATCAGACAAGTAATAACTGTAAAAATAACTTTATGCAACATCTTGTCCAGGCGGGATAGACTGCATATTGTTGCAAGAGCTCATGTGCGACAAGTTGTGTTTGAGGATGACGGAAACCAGGGGAAAAGGGCATCTGGGGTCGTGTATGTAAGAGATGGTATGGAGTTTAAAGTTCGAGCAACAAAGGAGGTCATAGTGTGCGGAGGTGCTGTTGGAAGTCCTCAACTTCTTATGTTATCCGGAATTGGTCCAAAGGAACATCTAAAATCTAAAGGGGTAAGAAATATTAATGCTACAAGCTTAACAATATACATGCCATCTCAAAATGGTCTATTAGTTTTAATGATTTGTAAATTTTTTTGGCTTAGATTGAGGTGGTTGCTGATTTACAAGGTGTTGGGTCGAACTTACAAGATCATATTATGATACCTACTACATTTCATGCAAGCAACCTCACTTCATATTTTGCAATGGATTACACAACAGTGTGTACTTATTTTTTACGTAAAACTAATCTTTTGTTTGCTGTAGTTTTCTCGTCTATTAGTATACTTTCTCCTCAGTAGAATGTATTGTGAAAATATCAAAGTAACATCTTAACAATATTTGTTTAAACATGCCACTACCATTTTCCTAATTAACAAAAGGTGACATTGAATTCACCACCCACAACCGTCCAACAATGTCGACCGGTTAGTCTGGTGGTTTAGTGCGCCGCCTTGCAACCAAATTGTTGCAGGTATGAAACTGGTCGCTAGCTAGTCGTTCTTGGACAAGGCACTTAATGGACATTGTCTGAACCCCACATATTAATGGGTTTTACTAAATTGAAGAAATGTATGTATCAAACACAACACACTGCAATAGCTCCGGTAACCCGACGATGGACGCAGGGTGATCTGACGATTTCCCATGGGGTAATTCACTTGATGTTTTCCATTCATGGGGATAAACATGATTATTCTATTCTATCCTATAGTTAAAACAACAACCTACTACTTAATTACACATTACACATACAAGTTGATGCATTGAGTAACATTTCTATATAACATTAGTTAGTATAGGTTGTATACATTGTTGAACAAGCAGCAGGAATATAGTATGCCTTAAATGAAAAAAAACATTTCAATATAGTTTTTTAAATTTTATCCACAGGTACCTAGAGGTATATTCCCTTATCTTCTTGGATATGGTGGGCCGTTAACTTCCGCGGTTGCTGAAGCAAACGGTTATATTAGATCTCGTTATGCGCAAGTAGAGAGGTATTATATCTTACAAAAATTATGTGTATTTTTTCTTATTTTATTTATGATTGTAAAAATGTATACAGTATACGTAATTTCGCCATAATTTATACCTTTTTCCTTACAATTTATTGCAAATCATTTATTCTAGGTAGCCACATCTGTTTTCAGTTAGGCTTCGTTTATACTGGCCAACATTATTAACAAATATTATTTTTTATTTCTAAAATTAAGAAATAGTTATCTTCAAAACCACCTTAAAAGAAACTACTTTTTTTTAAATAAAGCAACAATTTTTTTTCGGAAATAGTAGCTTCTTTGATTACATTGTAGAGTTTAAACACACCATAATCAACTTGTATTTGGACAACACTACAACCTGACCTTATAATAGAGATGTTGCAATCTAAATAGATCTATTACCCTCATTTCAAACAAGAATATAGTTGCACAATGACCATTGTTTCCCATGATGTTTAAAATCAGCCACTTGTTCCACTGGACAACAGTGAATTTACTTAAATCAAGTAAATTATTGGTTAAATAAAATCTAAAGCAATCTCTTATGAATACAAAACTCTGCAATAACTAATAAGCCAGTATAAAATGGTTGGCCTATACTTGCCACTGTCTGCACCTGTTGCGTTTTTCCACATTCAGATTAACAAAGTATATCTCTGGTATTATATTTTGCTAATGCAACATTTGTCCTCTAACCTTGTTTCCCTTTCTCTTTGATTACTAAATGTTTCGTCTTCTTTAAGACCAGATATTCAACTTATACTACAAAGTGCAAACTGGGAAGTGTTAACAATGGACATGGTATCTGACGTAATTAACTTGGATCAAAAGGTAAAGGTTGCAATTTCCATGCTCTGCCATTTAATTATTTCTGAAGTGAAATAATTATATCAAACACATTGAAATACTATGCAGGAAAAATTTTAGTAAGAAACAAAACATCCTTAATATATGTTATGATTGTAGAAACAATCATGTGTAGAAAGGATTTTTTTCAAGGCTGTGTAGAAAGGATTTTTTTTTAATTTACCAAAAAAATTTAATCTCTCATCACTCAGGTGATGTTTAAAGCAGTGGTTCTTAAACTTTTTAAGTCGCGTCCCTCTTGAGACTTGTGATTCATGCTCACGCCTCACCTACTCAAAAATCAAATTTACAAAAAATAGAAGGCGAAGTATATAACGATGTATCGATATAAATAAGACAGCGAAAATTAAAACAGTAACGAATTATAGCCCAGACAAAATTGTTTTTTAAAACTAGGTCACAGATTAATCTATTGAAGAATTAGTGTTAACGAAAAATACGAGGTTTGACTGTAATTTAGAGTTGTTTTTCATCAATATGTCACTGTCATGCTCGTGCCCCCCTTGAGAAGCTTTCACACCCCCCAAGTGGGGCGCGCCCCTCAGTTTAAGAACCACTGGTTTAAAGTGACAGGATTGATTCATCTGTGTAAAAATCAAAATCAAAAATGGGTTTTCGCTTGTTTTAAAATTAAATAATGGCAGTACTTTTAAGTGTCTGGAAAAAGAATGATTGTTTACAGTTATTTTAATGTTGCAATGCTTTTATCTTTTAGTATTTATTTGTTTACTTTGGATTTTAAAATAGTTTACTAAATTGACATTATATTTGTACAAAATACCTCATTTTTTGTCTGCTACTTAAATTTGTATTTCTTTGTACAAAACATTTTTAGACTATGCTCACACCATTTTTTAAAAAAATTAAAAAAAAATATCATTCTTACATCCGCAGCATAATTTAAATATTTAATATCCTTTAGCAAACTCAACGAATGTATGATTGGGCGAAATCACACAACACTAATTGCATAGCACACTTTGCAATATTGGCTGGACTGATTCGTCCATCAAGTGTCGGAAGCATCCGGTTGAATACTTCAAACTATCAAGACTATCCCTTGATTGACCCACAGTATTTGACTACTAAAAGAGATGTGGAAATACTTATTGAAGGTAAACTTTTTAAAAAGATATTTGAATACATAATCATATCCGCATTTCATATAGGTGGAAACCAAAAACACTGAAAGATTGCCTCATTTCCACAGCAAGGTTACCAGTGCTGTTACAGAGCATATCATATCTTCAGTAGCATCTGAATCAACTAAATTAAGGAAACGTCTGTTATAAATGTTATTATCCAAGGGCAGAACCATGCACCTATCTGGAATTACCTTTTTTCATATCCTCTAGACCGGGGTCTGTATCATTTTAAATTATAAGCTAGAGAGAAGATCAACCTGATGTCTGTATGGTATAACACAAATGAGCTGTACAAATAAACATAATAATGTGATGTTTTGTAAAAAATCTTTTATTTTAGCTATGCGGAAAATTGAAGAGCTCGAAAAGACTGAAGCATTCAAAAAGATTGGTGCTAAAATGGAATTAGATCATTTTGGTTGTGGCAACCAAATATCCCCACAGTAAAATATTATTTAGAGCTTTTTAAGATAAAACACAAAACCAAAAAGTTTGTTTTTATCTTGTGACATGCGAAATATAACTTAGTTTCACTTTCTTTCAATTAATCAATGATTAAAAATAAAATTATTTTAAGGTTTAAAATTATTATTTGTGATTTGTGCTTACACTTTGTTACAACTCTATGCACTATGCTTTAAATGATAATTTTATTTAAACCCAACTATAACTAACAATTTGTTACAACTGTAAGCCAAAAAATGCTTCAATTTTGCATTGACCTATATTTATTTATTCAACTATACACTGGCGTTTCTGAACAACTATCATTTGCCCTTTTTCTCTTTTCTAAACAGTCATTTTGCTTTTTCACCATTCAAGGTAAAACACCATACTGGGGACGACCTCAACCCCGATTCAATATCTACAGGTCTGACGACTTCTATGAGTGTCTGATCAGATCGATTACACTGACAATCTACCACCCAGTTGGCACAGCTAAGATCGGGTCATCTGATGACGTCATGGCCGTTGTTGATCCGAGGCTAAAGTAGGAATTGTTGCATTTAGCCATGTGCTTAAGGATGGTAAATGATGGACGGGGTGCAATGTAACTTTACAATGCAAATTTTGTCCATAACTGTGAACTCAAATTTTGGTTAAAATCAATTTAAAACTGTCCAGCCGGTTGGTCTAGCGGTTAAGTGCGTCGCCTTTCAATTGAAAGGTTGCAGGTGCGAAATTGGTCGCTAGCTAGTCGGTTGTGTCCTTAGGCAAGGCATTTTACGGATATTGCCTGAACCCAGCGGATTAATGGGTTCTACCAAATTGAAGGAACGTGTGAATCATACACAACACACTGCAATAGCTCCGGTAACCCGACGGTGGGTCCGAGGTGATCTGACGATTGCCTTGTGTTAACCCCCTTGGTTTTTCCACTCACGGGGATAAAAATGAATATCCTATCCTATCCTATAAAATGTTGCTTTAGTTTAAGTCAAACAATTAATCCACTGGGTTCGAGCAAAGTCATTTCTTCCTCCCTTCCAACCGCAGCTTAAACAGTAATATACATACGATGTTCTATTCTATATTACTCTTTGATATAGGAACGAAAAACACTATGCTTCATAGGGTTTACAAGGTGAAGGGTTTGAGAGTAGCAGACGCCTCAGTAATGCCGAGTATACCATCAGCGAACACACAAGCCGCGTGTTACATGATCGGAGAGAAAGCGGCTGATATGATCAAGCAGGATTGGAGTTTATAAAACATTTTCTTTTCTACCTGACGCAACATCGTATCGTAATTCCTTTTAAATGTATTCCTCAAAAAACTACTGTTTAAACATTCCATATAAACCCGCACTTAATTTGCATTGAATGGGGGCATTACGGGCTATTTTGAAAAACTGCAAAGCGGTTTTCATTAATTCCGCCGTAATTGTATTCTTTTCTTTTCTTATCGCTGTTGTTTTTGCAATCAAAATAACTAAAATCAAATCGAAGGTGAAAGTATTCATTATTTTTTTCAATTAATTATTCTTTCTATTTAGTCTATGCAATGTTTTTTTTTTAATTAAATCTGTGTTTTAATAGTTATCCAACGCGCTGCAAATTACAACATTTAATTAAACCGATTGAGTTTTATTTTTGACTTCTAGCACTTTCCACGTGTGATTCAATTTAGTAAACGCAACATACTGTTCAAAGCTACGCTTTTGAAAAGCCTATTGCACTTCGACAAACAATATATTGTTAAGTTATCCAGTTAATCCGCATTATTAGCGGTTTATCGCATTTCACCGCGGTATGGAACGAAGTAAGTGCAATATGTTGACTTAAAATAGCTCTCTAAGCCGCCACTAAACGTATATAAGGCTCGTCGGCAAGTTAGAACTTGCATATTTGAAATAACAGTCGAGAGCAACTGCAAGTCTACTGTTCTAAATCTGCAAGAGTTTCTCCGGTCTTTCATAGTTTCTTCAAAGCTTGTTCAAGATGTTCGAGAATTTCCGCAACATGAAATCGAACGCGATGCAGCACTTGCTGCCGCCGAACCCATTCAAAGATGACGGACCGAAAATCGTCTACTTCGTCACAGTAACCGTGAGTCCCGTGTGGTATTTCTTAAACCTTTTGGTTAATCTATGTTTAGTTTATGTTTTAAAATTTTAACCTTTTTATTTTAATGAAGCTCAATGTGTTTTTTCTGCTACGGCAAATTGGCTTCATGTAGCTACACCACATACTGTTAGCCGAAAGGCGGCGCAATCGAAACCAGACTCTAAAACGATCTAATAGCGCCATTGCCGTTGAAAAGAGCATAGTACCTTGTTACATTTTTAGCTGACATGTTTGCGTGACTAGCTCTTAATACAACACGTCAAAACGTATCTCGTGAAAAATGTTTACTATAGTTATATCCTTTAAAAACTAACCTAGTGACACTTGGTTTAGACCTGGCTTGGTAAAAGAATGTGGGGTGATATCTTTTCCCATTCACGATAGACATATAATTTAGCTTTTTTGTTTTCAGACCGGGTCTATGAAATTCGCTGGTACCGATTCTAACGTATTTATTGCCATGACCGGGGCAAGCGGCGAAAAGACTAGTCTTACGAAGCTGGACAACTCCTTCCACGATGATTTTGAGCGTGGTAGTGTAGACAAGTTTAAAGTCAAACTGGAAGACATCGGCCAGCCCGTGATACTTACAATAAGTGCGTTCGTTAACTCTTTGGATGTATACGTCTATACTAGTTTAGTGACTGTTTATAATATGGACAAGAACACGTCATTCGCGTTGAAAAAAACTAATCATTAACTTTAAACCATTAACGCATGTTAACATTTGACATTTGTCACGACAGTATAAACTTAATTTAATGAAGCCTAATTCCTACTACATTGTATTGTTGGCAATTGCATACCACAGTCAAACATATGTTACACTACAACCTATTTATGTTCACTTTTAAAAAGTCTATACTAGTAGAACGAATGATAGCTTACGGAATAATATTTTGGCGCCTTCTTTAACTTATTGGCACGACAAACTATTTCAGAGCACGAAGAAGCTGGAATGTTTGCCGATTGGTACGTGACATCAGCCACTGTACAAAAATCGCGAGAAAGCAAAATCCACAGATTTCCAGTAAACATGTGGGTCACCGGAACCGTAGATGTTGCCATAGGAACAGGTTTGTACTGGTTTTAACTGGCCAAACCAAAAATTTACTACCTTCAAAGTAAGGCCCGCGATATTTTAGTGATTGACCATTTGGTCACTATTTGAAACTACTAAGGCCCGCGATATTTTAGTGATTGACCATTTGGCCAGTATTTGTAACTTCTGGGTGATTAAACCAGTCTTTTCCAAAACCACTCGTTATTTAAATTTATATATACACCTACCCGTGTATTTTTGATCAAATTACCAAATGTAAAGGGTCTAAATAAACTATATAAATCATTGAATTTTTGCCCCTGTTTGGTTTGTTTGCATGTCGCATTATTTCTCTCAGCCAAGTTATTCCACCAAGAAGAAAACCCAATATTGTTAACACATCGTCGCCGTGAGTTGGAATTAAAGAAAAGAGACATTCGATGGCGTTCTCCAGAAATTGAAGACGCAAAGGGATTACCTGGTAATTCATTTAAACACAATGCATTTTGTATTACGTACAAAAGAACCTATTTAAGCCAAACAATCCAGATAAAAGAATGCATTCTTATAGACTTATAGAGGGATTTGAATCCATATAGTCTAAGTCCATTGTCTTAAATCTAAAGCTCTCAATTTATCAAAAATACGATTATTTTACCTAGAGGCTGGCTGACTCTTTCGTTAAGTATCGCAATGACGAATTGACCCGTACACCATTGCCGTTCTCGATGTGTTAAATAAGCGCATTGCTTTAACCAAATGTAATTTATGCCCGTGCAGTCATTATCCATTAATAATTATAGGTCGAGATAAAGTAAAAATGCAATTGTTCAGAATCTCATTATAAAATATGCTATATAATATATATACAAACCCACCTTTGCATGTTTATAGGATATATTTTCGGTGATTCATTAGAAGACCTGCCTCGAAATATGAGGTTGGAAGAAACGATGTTAAAAGATTTCGAGGAAACAAAAAAACTGGGAAAGAACAACATTTTGGACAAGTTTCAAGGTTTGATGATGAAGTGTTTAATACCACGAACGCGAGGAGAATATAAACGTTCACTATGTCAATACTAAAAAAAGTGCCAGGAAAAAGAAATAGCAATGAAACTGCACATCGCACATTACAGTTCACAGCAACTTTTAATTGTAAATAAAAAGTAACTTTAGTGTTCTGCTCAACTTTCACCGAACCCTGGCGTAAATTGCAAGTAAATTCTTATCTTAACCAAACTTTGTGGTTCGTTTTTCCCCCTTTCATGGTATTTTAAACACATATCTAAACTATAACGGAATGTATTACTGACATTGGTGACTTATTTAACAGAGGTGGTGGACAAGTGGGATCAATTTGCTGATTTCAAGAATGTTTTTCTTCATCCGAAGATGCCAAAAGTACCCGACTTTCAACAAAAGTAAGCAAACCAGCATCTTAATGTTCCCTTTGTATATTATAGTACTGAACTAACTTGCAAGTAGTAAGTCGAATTTTAAGACTGTGGTTACGATGCATTTCTGAAAAGGGAAATATAACTTGTAATTTTTAAACATTAAAAAAGAAATCTCTCTAACACGGTCCAAACAATAAATGCTACTCCTTTTAGGTTTGTTTTTCATAAGCTGACCCGCGAGCAAACGTTCACTATATAAAACAAACACATTTGCGAGTGTGTGTGTGTGGGAGGGGGCAATAATAATATAAAATGACCCGCATTAATTTTTTCTCCGCACAAAATATAGTTTTCTTCTTTAAATAACTTGTTTCTGAACTGTAAAAGTATGGTAACTTAGTGTAAGGCATAAACGACTTATTTACAGCTGGGAACGCGATGAAGAATTTGGTCGCCAACTACTCAACGGCTGTCATCCCACTGTTTTAAAGAAATGTACTGAGTTGCCCAAGAAGTTTCCAGTTACGAATAAAATGGCGAGTTCTCAGTTAACTCGAGGAGTATCGCTTGAACAAGAGATTAAGGCAAGTAAAATCCCAATAACCGTTGAGTCTGGATGGTCAACGCGACATATTATATATGCATACAGCATACAATAACAGTATTTGCATACAAAAACAAAGCTAGCTATATGGATCCTATTACTGTCGGTCCAAAGCTATGCCCAGTCCAAAACAAGTGTTTTGCTTGGGAGTTTTTATCAACCATCTATCTTCAACGAATTTATGTAACAACTAATCATTTACCTATACATACTTATTTAAATACATTTGTTTATTTTATCAGAACGGTTACGTATACATTATCGACCTTGAGGTCCTTGAAGGCATGCCGTGTGGTCGAAGCCCCGTCAACCAGTCCGCTTACTTCGGTTGCGCCCCGATGTGTTTGCTGTATTTGAACTGTAAGAAGAACTTGGTCCCGATTGCTATACAGCTGTGGCAGCAGCCCGGCGTCAACAACCCGATATGGACCCCGGACGATTCCGACTGCGACTGGATGTTGGCAAAGATCTATTTCAGAAACGCTGAGGCCAACGTCCAACTCGTGAGTTTAATGCAGTGGAATTGTATGGGATAAAAATAACTCAGTTATTTAAACCGATCACTCTAGCCAAATTTGGTAAACTATCCTAGTAAGAAGGGGATTGCGCACTTTAATATCAAACTTTTAAACACTCTAAAACTTAGGTAACTCATATTGTTTTATAGTTAATTACATATAATTTATTACGAGTAAAAATATCGCAACAGCATTTTTTTTCTTTTTTTGTGATAAAGTTTTTTACAGATCTTGGAAAAGTTGTTGCGCACTCATTTTGTTCTGGAACCGTTCTCGCTGGCTGCGCATCGCTGCCTGTCACAATCTCATCCCCTCCTAAAGCTTCTACTTCCCCACCTGCGCTTCGCATGCGCGGGAAGTCTTGTCGCCCGAACTTTACTCATTAACGCTGGAGGCGCGATGGACAAGCTTCTGTCGTTTGGTAAGACATACGTGTGAATAATGACGGCTTGTTCTAAGGCCTATTTATCGAACCCGAATAAATGGATTAGTCAGTACGTAGTCTTTCCGTGGAAGGTTTTAGGTTCAAAACTGGTCGATAGCTAGTTGGTTGTGTCATTTAAAATAGCTCTTAACAAACATTGCTTAAATACCTGGTTTAATGGGTTCTATCACAAATAAAGATAAGTATAAACCATACACAACATACCGCAATACCTTCTGTAACCCTGTCGTGTTCACGTTTTTACATAACCTTGCTTCGAACCCAGTGCCACTGTTTCGTTAGGTCTGTTGTTCGCCGTCTGTATCGCCGACTTTAATCGTTACAGCACATAATGGAAAAAAATTAAAAAATAAGAAAAAAAATAGTTCGTTCAGAAAACCGAAATTTCAGTTTAAATAATGCCGTTCATGTATGGATTAGGGGGAGGCTCTCAAAAGCACATTCTTCGCGAGGCTTGCAAGTCGTTCAAGTACGAAGACCTGAACATCCGCAAGTTGCTCGCAAAGAACGGTACGCATGATCGTAGCAAGTTACCTGGCTACTACTTTCGCGAGGACGCGTTTCTATTTTGGGACTGCTTAGTGAAATACGTCACCAAAGTTGCCAGAACTTTCTATAAGTCAAACGAGGTAAGAAAATCAGTTTTAGTGACGATGTGCTTGTTTCAAATTTCGATTTCATATAGGATGTGACAAAAGACGACGAAATACAAAATTGTCTTCGTGAAATAAGAACAGAAGGGTTCGGTTGGGAAAATGGAAAGGATACATTTGGTGAGCCCTCGTTTATATTGCAATACCGTCTAATAATCGATATTGATACTTGAGGTAATCCGACAACGTTAGCATTCAATTATTATTGTCTATAGGGTTGCCAGAGCAGATTACCAGTATAGAAGAGTTGGTCGAGTTTGCGAGTTGCATCATTTTCACTGCAACATTCCGGAACGCTGGAGTCAGCAACGGCTTGTTTGATATCTGCATGAATGTCCCGAACGCCCCTCTGAACATGGCTTTGCCGCCTCCAACAGAAAAGGGAAAGGTAATACTTGAAGATGGATAGTAAGTGTATTCGTCCATTTGCCTTCTACAATAACCACTATAGATAGCGTTTGATAGACTCCTTTCGCCAACCAGCTTAGAGAGAATATCTAATGGTTCGCGAGGATGTATGCGGGCTAAGCTTTACTCTGTGGTTTTCTTAGCGTAAGCCTTACTTTTTCCCCACAAATTATTCTTTGCATTACCTGAATACATGCTTCGTAATAACCAATTAGATGCAAATGATTTAATCACCATCACTGACAGGGCACACATGAAATGATTCTTCAAAGTCTTCCGACCAAAGCATCAAGCTGCATGCAAGTGACGCTATGCCACGCACTTACTAAACACGGCGAAGAGGAAGTAAGATAAATTCGCATTATGATGACGTGCATTAGCTATTGTCGCTTTGCTGCTTCCCACCGTTCCTTTATATAAATATAGAATGTGGTATTTTGAATACCGTATATTTAAAAGCAAAAATGTAAAAATAATCAAAGAAACTACCATCTAATACCGTTGTACGCATATAAACATAAATACATTTTTAAACAAACTCGTTACGTCGGCTGAAAAATGGGCGAGATTCACCTTGTAGTTCCCTATTATCCCAATAATAGGGTGGGATATCTTATAGTAGTATAGTGCATTACACAATTAACCGAAAGATGCAATTTTTATATTATTGCTCATGATATAACCTTAACGCAAATGCTTAACGCTCGACGAATAAATAACTTGAATGATCCTAAAGTGGCAGATGGGATTTTATCTAGAGGCCGTGAATTAGCGTCACATGTATGTTCCCACAAAAATCGTTAAAACAAATTTGTTTGTAGGTATACATGGCTGACTACCCAGTCGATATATTCTGCGAGGAACCGGCACAACGTGCTGCAGTTCACTTCAGGGATGAGCTACAACGGATGTCTACCCTCGTCAGATCACGCAACGAAGGCTCAAACATACCGTACGAGTACTTACTACCAGAAAGGGTTCCGCTAGCAATTTCGATTTAAATCCCCCATCACAAGTTTGCTAAATACAAGTTGCACAAAACCAACTTAAAGAAAATGTAAAAAATAACTCTCTGTGGTATATATGTATTGATGCAAATGTGCATTTAGCTACTTATATAGATTTATTTGTCTTTCTGTTCGTGTTCTTTGTAGCTCTTTATCATTGTGATATACCATTAGCATTAGTTTCATGGAATTGAAAAAGATGTTGTAAAGGTATTATTTTCCCATTAATCTTGCCAGTGCATCGTGTGTTATTGTATAGACACTTATTTGGCAATATCTTGATCTCGTGCAGTTCAAAAATCAATTCGTAATTAAATCTGGAAAACTGACATGAATCTGACGTTACCGTACATACCAACTGTTTTTCGCAAATCTATTACCCAATAGCCACATTCCTTTCATTAAATTTTTGGACGAAAATAAATAGATACGAAAATACCTCACACGTCTTTCTTTCTAGTATTTACGAGCGTATTTTGCTCTTGTATTGATTGGTGTCATGCTCTTATGTTTCGGTGGAGTTGGAAACGTAAAATGCGCTTTGTCCTTTATTTGCATATAGTGCTGTACATATGCGTTAAACACTATAAATAGTTGTTGATAAAACAGTTTAAAATATTATTGAGAAATTTGTGTAACATGAAAATTGAAGTTAAAACTAATAGAGTCCAATGCTCTGCGGCCATGCTGTTATACTCAAGGAAATAATCTAGTATCTGCCTGAAACCAGACTACTCGAGATTTTCTCAGTAAACATCCGGACATGGTAATTTGATTGACAGGATAATTTTACGCAGGTCGTGGTCTGACGCACTAAATAGTTTCGTTTGGTGTCAACACGGTTCATACTTCGTGAGGGTTAACTAAGTGATAAATAAAAAAACGACATGGTATTTTTTGTAAGTGGTAGGGAGTACAGCAAATCTACTGCAAAAGATTAATAATATTTTGTAGTATCTTAATTTCACCTGCTTCCCCCGTCACTATATATACATCATTATGGTTTAACACTTAACACTTCTTTATGGTTTAGCACTTTATTATATACTCTTACCACTGGATCAAGGAAACGTCATTTAAGTGCATTCATTGCCCACAGCCCCAACGAACCTGGAACGTATATGTTAAGATCGCTGACCACAATGTCAGGGATCACTTAATACCGTAGGGATGAGACAACACATAGGCTTGAGACATGTGAACGAGGTACACTAATTAAATCCATGCGGGCAGGATGTATCATGTGCTTGTGTATATCAATGCATACAATGGTTTGGATTGGTAACGCTTTACAAGCAACTCATACAATGTCGATTACAAGTACATACCGAATTTCAGCGAGAGGACATCGCGTTAATTTAGTTACCTGATAAATTAATGCGATCCAAAAATACGCTACTATGCTATGGTGTCACGAAATATGCAGATATTACTAACCATCGTTTAATAGATCTTGCCTCCCAAAACATATGTGCCTTACCTATAAAAATCGGTTAGCCAACTAGCTTTAAAGCCTGGGAAAATGGCGTTATTGCAAAGAAATATCTGACACTTTTGGGATGAGAGTAACGTTTTCGCTTCGTGGTGGGGTAGTATATCCACATTATTCAGAAGCGAAAAAACGTTACAAGTTATAGTTGAATGTGCGTACCTGTGCTGTAGGTGAACACATCATAGAATAGTTCATATATTCTTCAAAAAATATCAGTGATGTTTTAATGGGTCTATTAATACTCTCTTGCGTACATCGATTATATGAATACAAGAGCGTTGCTCACCAAAAGCCGCTTCGCTTCGTGTAGAAGACATACGATGCTGTTTTTTATTTCGTGCGGATGTTTTTTGGCTAATATCCGTTGAAAAGTTTCCTTAGTGGATAAACGTTTCTGCGATCACAGAATTTGAACCGGGCAAAAGAAAAACAACCGAAGCACTTTAAAACAACTGTACGGCATAGCAAGCTACTCTATTTCTAAGAAAGCTACCCGACAGACCTTAATAAATGTAAGTGTGCGGTATAGATAAGAGCATTAGGTTAAAAGCGATTTATCTAATTTGTGTTTTATTTTCAGATGAACAAGCTTGTTATCCTTGCTATGCTCTGCCTGCTTGTGACTATCGACGTGACGAGTGCTGCTCAGCTGCGTCGTCGTTGGTGGCTGTGGAGCAACCCTCCTGCGTAAGTTAAAGTTGCAACTATAGTTTGACTTAAATGCATTTTTCTGACGTGGCTTTAAAAAGCACTGGTATTTTATCCGTCTATAAAAGATTTTAATACAGGCCAAAGAAGTCTTTGCAATCACATCACGATATTATGATGGAGGAAGCAGGTGAGTTTAAGTTTTCAAAATCAGTCTGCTATAGTGGGCGATTAGTTTATATTATATTTTAGTTCAGCCGATCGGGCAATTTTTCATCGCTTGTAGGGGCATGAAAATGGGACAGATCGTCGCTTGTAGCAAATTCTATGATTACTATATCTACTGGGATTGTTTTGCGATTTTTACTGTTATTTGCCGGTTGTCGAAGTTAGTTAGGGGTGGGTTAGGGCTTAGGGTTATGGTTGCTCGGGTGGTGGTTGCCCAGGGTGCCACTTCAATCGGGATTTGTCATCTGCCAGTAGATAAAACGCATATGACAGTCCCGCGGGTGTTTAGTCCTTCTGTTTTACAGTTTGAATTTATACAGCGCTGTATGTATATCTATTTCATACATAATTTACGTCACACAAACGTTTCGTTTCTTGCATAAAATCAATTGTGTAAATATCTTACAGTTGACAAAGAGATAGCAGATTTTGTTGCAGAAAGCATGCAAAACTCCTAAAATGTAAGTTGTATAGTTGCTTTTTTAACGGGCCAAGTTTAAAAAATGTTATGGGTCCCTTACACCGTTTTTAAGAAAAAATCGGTAGGACTATCCCTTCTTTATTTTAGTTTTCGTTACAAGACCAATTAAGTTGTGGTGGAATTTTGCAGTTTTTTACCTATTATGTTATCACAGGAAAAGAAGATGAGAGAAATCGATGGGCTTAAAACCATTATTTGTTTATCCTTTTGGCATATACAAAAATAAAAATTAAATCAACTGAATATTATTGAGTGAATTATTGTATTCTGAACGCATGCCTTGCCTGTGGTTTGTTTCTCATAACTTAGCTCACGGCTCGCGAGCGTACGCTTAGAATAAAGAAATAAACCTTCCCTGGCTCATAAGCGATGTGAGAACCTCGCCAATTGATTTATTCATGATTGTTGTTTAAAAAATCGATTAGAGCCTCGTAACTGTTTAACAATATATAAAAAATGTTTTCGGAACGACCACATCAATACAATATATAAAAAATGTTTTCGGAACGACCATATCTCGTCAGAAGACTCAAACATGAGGCCTTATTGTCCGACCGTTTAGTCTGGTGGGTTGGTGCCTCGTCTTTCAACCGAAGGGCTGCAGATACGAACCTTTTCTATTCGGCTGTGTCATTGGGCAAGGCACTTAATGGACATTGCCTAACCCAAGCGTATTATTCGGTTCTACTAAATTGAAGGACAATACAATAGCTCCGGTAACACGACGATGGGCGCGAAATAATCTGACGATTGCTCGTATTAATTCCCTTAGTTTTTCCATTCAGGGAGATAAACAAAATGAATATATAATGAGAAGAAAATAATTAATTCACATTCCCTATACGATAGATTGCAGACAGGATATATCTGCTTAAAAAAGTGTCAGCAGTTATGGCTGAATAAGCAGTACCTGCTCATGCGTATCCACTACGAATTCAGTTCTCTCGTAATACTTGATGTTGAGATTATTTAGTTGTCACGTCAGACGTTATTGTTATATTGTAAAGCAGTGGTTCTTAAACTGGGGGGCGTGAAAGCTTCTCAAAGAGGGCGCGAGCATGGCAGTTACATATTGATAAAAAACAGCTCTAAATTACAGTCAAACCTCGTATTTCTCGTTACAACTAATCCAATAGATTAATCTGTGCCCTAGTTTTAAAAAAACAATTTTGTCTGGGCTATAATTCATTACTGTTTCAATTTTCGCTGTCTTATTTATATCGACACATCGTTATATGCTTCGCCTTCTATTTTTCGTAAATTTGATTTTTGAGTAGGTGAGGCGTGAGCATGAATCACAAATCTCAAGGGGGGCGCGACTGAAAAAGTTTAAGAACCACTGTTGTAAAGAGTTTTGTAAAATAAGCCGAGTACTAGTGTCGTGGTAACGTCAATGTTGCCACCTTAGGAATAAATTTGCAAAACGTAAAAATGAATACAATTGTCTCGGACACAACCGTCTAGATAGCGACTGATTTCGACCCCAAAACTCTTTTATTGACTTTATACCGCCAACACAGTTTAAAATGATAACTGTAGCAACATAACAAATGTCAATGGTCTGCAAATAGCTAAAAGGTTAGTGAATCGAAACCGTATACGACTGTGCCTTTAGGCGAAGCAGATAATAGATGTTGGCCGGTCCCATTGGATTAATTAGTTAAACTAATATATCAGAAAGATTTCTATCATATACAATACAGTGCAATAGCTCTAGTAACAAGACGATAGGCATGAGCCGCATGAGGTAATCTGACTCATTAGGTAAATGGCATATTTCAATCTCTGGACAAATAATTGACAAACAGGGTTAAAAACGAATTTCTCAATATTCTTTAATATAGATTTTACATAATGCCTGTAGTTTGTTTAAAACTCAAAATCATTAGGGATGAGTTACAGATTAGCTTATAAATTCAAATACAGCTTTACAACATTTCTCTAAATCATTAAAAGGTTTGAACACATTGTTATACTTACATTGAACTGTGCTGTTGCGATACATTACAATATATTCAACATTGTTGGAAAATATGGAAAATTCAGTTGTATTGGTTACCGGTGGCTCTGGTTTAGTAGGGAAGGCCATCAAATACGTTGTTGAGAATGGTTCCGGCTGTAAAAATGAAAAATGGGTTTTCGCTTCAAGTAAGGATGGTGATCTTACTGATAGAGCAAGCACGGAAGCAATGTTCCTGAAATATAAACCAACACATGTTATTCATCTCGCTGCCAAAGTGGGCGGCCTTTTTGGCAATTTAAGTGTAAGTGACTCTCTTCATAACCTTAATTTTTATATCTTGGTTTATTTATACTTTTTCATATTTACTTTCAACAAATTTTAGTAGAATTTTATAGTAATTTTAACATTTTCCCATTGTATTATAACGTTAAGTTTTAACTTTCATTGACCAATTATGAACTGATCTGATTAGGATAGGATATTTATGTTTTAAATATTGTTTATTCAGGTTTTATTTTACCCTGGTAACGGTCAGATTACCTTGCAAATATGTAAGTTAAATATATAACGTGGGTCACTGGCGCCGAACGCGGGTATGCAGAATACGCCAGCCTACCCTGGCATTTTGCCAGAGTATGCAGCATCACCTGAGTTTTATGCGTTTCGATCATCAGATCGTCTACATTAATTGCTTGTCTGTACTACAATTTAACTGCGCAAGACATACAAGCGTCGCAATGGCAAAACAAAGCTGTTTTCTGTGTCTACATAAGTACATACACGGTAATTCGCTAATTCCCAGTGCTGTGCCGATCAGGATTTTTCACCGATCATTAAAATCCTTGACGATCGGATCGAGATCTTAATTGGCGTCCAAAAAACGCCTATTTTCTGACGCGAAAATGCAAACTATGAGAGAAATATAGTTTTACTTCACAGCTATAAAGCGATTAAACTGTTATTTACACTACTTAACTGCAGTAATTAAGCTTAAATTTTAAATTTTTATACGGTTTGTGGATTGTGGTATAACGTATAATATATATATGTATTATTATAATCGATATACATATATAGCGTATTGCGTATATATTTGGTCGCACCTTTGCTGTGATTATACAGGGGCAATTGCGTCAATGAAACCACAATTTAAGCAACAACCAGGCGCTTTTATAAGGTATTTAAAGATATATTCCAAGCATAAGTTTTATATTCGGTAGCGAGTGTATTAATGACATTTAGGAAAGCTAATCCGTTTCTTTTAACCTAATTTATTAAGCAATCTTCAGCGTAGCATGTAAGTAGGAGGAGTGTTTGGCTTTGGTCCAACTTGCACCTGGCCGAAATGAGTAGACGTGTATCTTTTTGATAACTCGTGCGAACGCTCGAAGCGCGTGCTAATGATAAAAGAGAGTAATCTAATGTTTCTTTAGTATAAACAGTCTGTTATCAATTAAAAACATAAATCGAAATTTAAGTTAAAACTTATTTTACGCATTTCACACAATTAAAATTTTCAGGATTAAAAATGTGATTTATTGTTGTTTGCATGATTTTTTAATTGATTTTAAACTACT